>NCSK02000115.1:0-98303 GCA_002276475.2 Chlorociboria aeruginascens | reverse complement strand
TAAGCTGATGATAAGAATGATTTTTTTATTTTTTTTTTTTTTTTTTTTGCTTTGCTCGGAAACAAATGGGGGAAAAGAAAAAGGGGAAACTTTGCTATATCGACCTTGTCGTTATCTCAATTACGATTTAAACAATGATGAGCTACCATCCCAATAAATACAATATTGCAGAACAGGTTATACATTGGCCCCAGCGGAAGAAACGATAATGTATGTATATTCCAGGCTCCTAGCAGTTGGGATGGAGAAGATCAAATTAATAATTATATTGATAGGGGAATGCAGTGGTACACATAAGATCAGCCTCGATCAGAGATCAGAGGTCGTTAATACGCCACACGTAAGGGCCGAATCAAAAGTCTGATGGGTGGATCTTTACGAGCGGAAGGCCTCGATGGTCGTAGTTATAGCTGAGCTGATTTTAGAGCTCATTTCACCTGAGCAGTTTATTTGGTCCGAGGTTGATAGTGGGAGTGGTTACTGGTTGATAGTGGGGATGTATAAGTGTCAAGTTGCCAGCCTATTTATTTAGTCATCACTGCAGCCTCGCGGAGAACAAGGCTTGACTTTTTCGTCACAACGAGAAGTCAACAGTTGCTCTCGCCGCCTAGATCGCCGTGAATCCAACAATGAACTTTCCACGATGAATTTGTCCCTCACCGATCCATTTGTCCTTGCCCAGGACTATCCTGAATCTACTACCGGCATCCTGAAAAGCGGCCATGCAGTCTGCGTGCGTTTCAATCGCAAAGGCGACTTCCTTGCAGCTGGGCGTGTCGATGGGACCGTTATAATCTTTGACGTTGAGACCAATGGTATTGCGCGCAAGTTGAAGGGCCACACGCGTCAAGTGCAATCGCTGAGTTGGTCGCGTGATGGCAGGTATTTGCTCACCTCGAGCCAGGATTGGAAATGCAATATTTGGGATTTGCAGGATGGCAGTATATTAAGAAGCGTGAGGTTTGAAGCACCGGTCTACATTGCAGAGTTTCATCCCTGGAATCAGTAAGTTAGGATACTGCTACAGAACTTGGTGACTAATTGTACGACCAGTCTGAAATTCGTCGTTTCTCTCTTCGAAGACCAACCCCTTTTTGTTGATGTATCGGATCCGGTACCTGCGAAGATTATTCTGCCATCTGCACCAAAAAGAAATAAATATGATGCGGACGAGCCGATTAACGAAAAGCAAGCTGCGCAGGATGCGAAACAGACTACTACGGTATCAATCTTTACAGGCTCTGGAGATCACATACTAGCCGGAACGAATAAGGGATGGTTAAATATC
Organism: Chlorociboria aeruginascens; assembly: GCA_002276475.2. Taxonomy (NCBI): domain Eukaryota; kingdom Fungi; phylum Ascomycota; class Leotiomycetes; order Helotiales; family Chlorociboriaceae; genus Chlorociboria; species Chlorociboria aeruginascens. The sequence continues at coordinate 97,015 of NCSK02000115.1, read as the reverse complement.
ATAGAGGTTGCTACACGTACGACGATATATTCCACAAAGATCTGTACCGGTGTGGTTATATTTCTACGACTGACGAGCTCTGGAAGAGATGTAGTCGTAAATGCTCAAGACAGGATCATAAGAACGATACAGTTGCCAAACCTAACAGCCGAAGATTTGGACCCAGATAAGATTTTCATTGAAGTCGAGCATAAGTTTCAGGATGTGGTAAATAGATTGTCGTGGAATCACGTAGCTTTCAGCTCCACAGGGGAGTATGTTACAGCTTCTACGTACAACAATCACGATATCTACATCTGGGAACGAAACCATGGCAGTTTAGTCAAGATATTAGAGAGTCCAAAAGAAGAGGTTGGTGTTGTGGAATGGCATCCTCACCGGCCCCTGATAGCTGCTTGCGGTCTGGAAAGTGGGAAGATACATATCTGGTCAAATATTCCTCAACAAAGATGGTCTGCTCTGGCACCTGATTTTGCCGAAGTTGAGGAGAATGTCGAATACATCGAACATGAAGATGAATTTGACATCCATCCGCAAGAAGAGATCCATAAACGCCGATTGGACCTCGAAGATGAAGATGTTGATGTTCTAACCGTCGAGCCTGTGAAAGGGGAGATCATGGAAGAAGACAATGCTTTTAGAATGCCAGTCGAGCTGGATCAAAATCATAGTGAGAGTGAGGATGAGTTAGTGCCGGTTGGAAGGGGGGAGTTGAGAAGAAAGTCTCCCACTCAAGGAAGAGACTATATGTTTGATATGGAAGCTATGGGCAGTGCGGATGAAATGGCAAAGAAGCCAAAATCTAAAATCAGGAGGCGTTGAATAAGGCAATTATTAGATTCTGGCCTTGAGTCTTGATATTGGATGGGATAAGGCGTTAAAGGAAATTGGCGAAACGTCAACCATGATATCTGGTATGCAGCCTATCTTAAACTACCAAACTACGTTGGAGCCCTAATATCATACCTAGGCAGCATTAGCCACTGCACTAGACAATATTCAACATTTCTTGAAGTGCTGACTATATCTCTGAAATGGCTTGCGATTAGGAACCTCTCTCTCCCTTGCTGGTTTGGCTACACTGGTGAGTAAGCGGAATGCATACGGCCTCACCATAATTCACATAAAATCAGCAACTGTATCCATCAGCCTGTTTTTCATTCCTTATCATGCATTCATCTCGACCTCGTCTTCACTTAGTGACGTCTCAATTACAGCCAGCAATCAACCTCCTGGAGAGAAGGACGAATCTACACCGAGTCACCTGCCTGCAGCTTCAGAAGACCAGCATTAATAATGACCCCAACTTCGGTAGAAAGTTTTGATTATATTGTCATCGGGAATGGCTCAGGCGGCAGCAGAACGGCGAGAGGGGTAGTTGGATGATACGGTAAATAGACGTTACTCATTGAGAATGGGTTGTCAGGCGGAACCTGTGTTAATGTAGGGTAAAATACCTATCCTCAACTTTGGTCGAATGTTTCCTGCCATCTTCAAGCATTTCAGTGTTTAATTTGTATGTGGTTATTGGTCTTCCATCTCTCAATTAATGATCCCATCTGAAAAAGAGACACGTTACTTGGCCTATGCGACTTAAAGCCCGGAATACTGCAGTCCAGTATAAACACAGAAGAGGCTGTCCCAGTTAAGAAGTACTAACGGTGCTCAATCCTAGGATGTGTGCCCAAAAAGCAAACCTGGAACTTCGCCTCTATGGCCAAAGCCTTACGAGATAGCAAACATTACGGATTCAAGACACCAGATAACATCCTTTTTGATTTTTTTATAATTCAAACAAAAGCAAGATGTCAACTTCGAAGGCCTGAACAAAGCTTACGAAAGACTCTGGCCTTAGGAAGGTATTGAGCTCGTCCACGGTACCGCAAAATTTATAGGTTCCAAGGAGTTGGAAGTCAGTCTTCAAGACGGTAGTAAGGCTAAGTTTACGGCGCAGCATATCTGTATAGCCGTAGGAGGGAGACCAATCATTCCAGCTAATGTCCCAAGTGCAGATTTCAGAATCGCGAATGAGAGATTCTTCGAGATCGGAGAGTTACCTAGTAAGGTGGCTATTGTGGTGCTGGATACATTGCTGTTGCTAGTAAGATCTAATCCAAATGCAATGTGAAAGCTCTGCTAAATCGGTATTAGGAAATGGCAGGAATGTTGATAAACTTGGAATAGAGGTCCATACCGTATGTTTATTCGCGGCGGCATATTTAAGGTCTTTTGATCCCATGGTCCGAGAAACTGTGACAAAGAGATATGAGGACATAGGAATCGTGCACGAAGGAGAGCAACCTGTGTCAGCATACCGGGATTACCTCGGCAGAGCTATCCCTGATATCGTTACCCTCAAATCAACGCTTTGACCAAGTAGATCTGGGGTATATAAAAAGTGTAGCGATCTCCATTGTAAAATAATAACTGCGATTACAACGGTTTTCTGAAAGCACTTTACCTTGCCGGTCATAATAATATCGCATCGTCGCCAAGACATACAAAAGCACCTAATGGAGACCAGCTCGCGCAGCAGTCCGAAGTTCGGCCAGTCGAACTCTTATCTCGATCCCTTCGTTGATCAGCCTCCACCCTACTACATTGCAACCAATCCAAGTCACCCAATCGGCCACAAAATGTCACCTCCAGCGCCTTCAGCCGCCCTTGAAGCCCAATTTCCAAATAATCCTCTCTTCGCTTATAACTTCAGGCTGGGTGACGCCCAATTGCCTTCCCTCAACCTTGGTGGTGGCGCGCTGCCTTCCCTCAACTTGGGTGGCGGCCGGCTTCCTACTTGCAATGGCAGGTATCACCTTACATCGGTGCATTACTTTATTACTGCCGGCATCTTGGTACTGTGCTTTGCCGCATGGTTGTGGTTGGGTCGCCCTTCACCACTTTCTCAGTATATATATCCTTTGTTTCAAGTAATCAAATTGTGTTTATGATCTATTTAGATGAATTTCTTCCTTCGGCATATAATCATAGCGATGGAGTCTGGAGTCTGGTATTTTGCTCTTGGAGCCAGAGGGACTGGGAAATGATGGATGGAAATGGCGTTAAGGAACTTGTAACATAGATTCGCAATGAGGACCAGCTTTTATGGCATCACCCCTACCATTTTTATCTTGTTGTTAAAACTGTAGAAAGGGTCCGAATTTGGCGGAATTAATATCTAGAAAATTGTAATTGAAGCCCAAATTGATATTAGGGGTCTGATAAAACAGAAAAAGTCAACGGTGGGAACTCCATTTGAGTATGGATAAAGAGCAGATGGAGCTGTCGGAAGGCGGCACGAGACTCAGAGTCTGGCCTTTGAAGTTAACTGGCGTGGAGACCGGTAAGGGTGGATATGTTATTGTAGATGACTTCCAGAATACAAGCGCTAATAGAATATACACCTTTGGAGGTGAGGCTTTTTTTTAGAGCATGTTCTTTATTCCAGAATGTCTCAGGTCTCTGGAGTTGTGAGGCATATGCTCTCATACTTCCTGATCCTGGTCATTACTTGTGAAACTCTCCTAGAAGAGGAGCGCTGACTCGGAAATTCTCACATTACAGACGTAATGGAAGTCACACCAGGTATGCGATCCCCTCTAGGTGCCTCTGGCTCACTCCTAACAACCATAGCTGCTATATCCGCTAGACGTCAATTGTCGAATCAGCTCTTTGGTACTCCTCATTTATCGAAATCTTCTCTATCTTATAGTAATATTCCAACCGCCGTTTTCGCCATCCTGAGATCGGAACTTACAGAGCCAGAGGCCATCTCTAAACACGGAAGAGACAATTAGAATCTACCATTCTAAATTTACCGCGATTTTCTATGATGTTTCCAGCAGAATAGAAAAACCACCCTCCCACAGAGTTCAAGATTGTTTGCTAGGGACCAGAGAAGAAGTCGTAGAGCTACATTTGATCGGGCTGGTAGCTGTCCGAGTTGCAGATTAGATTCGAATGATTCTAAAACTCTCCTCACCTTTGCGATGCCTAGGGAGTAGGAGAAATGCTATAGGGATTCGGGGTTGTTGTGAAGATGGGAGCAAAGGGTGACTTGGATATCCAGCCTGTGTTTCCATTTATCCAACGAGTGCCGAGGAGATTGATACCATGAGGATTCGGACATTTTATTGACTGGTTCACCGTTGTGGCGATGAGTCAGAAAGATATTCTTGTTGCCTTGCTGCCTTAGACACACATAATCCAAACATCGTTGCTACTTTCGGTTAGCGTCTAAGTAATTTTGGCTGCTCTTCAGCCTCTTCGTGCTGGATCTCCTGGAAATCTTCTATCAATATACTCACCACCACCATCAACTCGTGGGAGAGCGCGTCCTGACTTGTGCATCCCTCGTCGCACTTGTTTCTTCAGAGGAAGAAGTCCACTACACTCTTTCGGTCATCGCTGTCGCCTCCTTGACACGTTTACGGTCGGGCAACTTATCTACCAGGCCTTCGGCCTGCTTGCGTTGGGGTAACCCACCGCGCGACAACATCGATCGTTCTATATCCATAGTACTGTGGACGTCTTCTGAAGCAGGGAGACTTCGTGGTAATCTCAGTAGTAGGGGCAAGGTAGTCTGTCCGACACAATCTTGTTGACTTTGATCGCAACACTTCAACACCAACTTCGCGCGATCAACATCTGCCAGGATGGCAAACCTCCAGTTTGCGCACTCGGATGCGCCCTTGCGCACAATCCAAGAGATCCAATTTGGGCTCCTCTCCCCAGAAGAGATCAAGAATATGAGTGTTGTTCACGTCACATACCCCGAAACCATGGATGAGACCAAGACAAAGCCACGTGAGAATGGCCTGAACGACTCTCGACTGGGATCTATTGACCGACAGTTTAAATGTGGTACCTGCGATCAGAACATGTCTGAATGTCCTGGTCACTTTGGACATATCGAGCTAGCCAAGCCAGTGTTCCATCCTGGATTTATTAAGAAGACCAAGAAGCTACTAGAAATGGTTTGTCACAATTGTGGCAGAGTATTGCTAGATAGAGTCAGTTTCCCATTTGGGAGTGGTACATCTATGTTGCTTTTTTGCTAACATTTCTGTTTCAGAATAATCCACAGTATGAAGCAGCAGTTAGGATTCGAGATCCAAAGCGTAGATTCGATACGATATGGCGTCTTTGCAAACCTAAAATGATCTGTGATAGCGACATAACAATGAACGAGGAAGATTTTAACGGTGATCCTAAGGAGGCTGTCAAGCGATCTCATGGGGGCTGCGGGAATAGACAACCAGAAGTGCGTCAGACTGCTTTGCAACTTTGGGGAACTTGGAAGATTCCAAAGGATGAAGATAATGAAGGTGCTTCAACAGAAAAGAAGCAAATTACACCAGAGATGGCTTTACAGGTCTTCAAAAGCATGTCTACGGCAGAAATATTTGATCTAGGACTCAGCACCGATTATGCACGACCCGAATGGTTGATCATCACAGTCTTACCTGTTCCCCCTCCGCCTGTTCGACCAAGTATTTCCATGGATGGTACAGGACAGGGCATGCGTGGGGAGGATGATTTAACATACAAGCTGGGAGATATCATTCGCGCGAATGGCAACGTTCGTCAGGCACAGCAAGAAGGATCACCTCTCCATATCCTACAAGATTTTGAGGCTCTTTTACAGTACCACGTTGCCACGTATATGGATAACGATATTGCTGGTCAGCCTCAAGCTCTTCAGAAGTCTGGAAGACCAGTGAAGTCAATTCGAGCACGTCTAAAGGGCAAAGAAGGACGTCTTCGTGGAAATTTGATGGGTAAGCGGGTCGACTTTTCAGCGCGTACTGTTATTACTGGTGATCCCAATCTCTCACTTGATGAAGTCGGAGTCCCCAGAAGTATAGCTCGAACCCTTACATACCCTGAGACCGTTACGAAGTACAATATCAGCAAATTGCACCAACTTGTCGAAAACGGCCCCAACGAGCATCCAGGAGCCAAATATGTCATTCGTTCTGACGGCACTCGTATCGACCTTAGGCATCATAAGATGGCAGGCTCGATTACACTTGAATATGGCTGGAAAGTGGAAAGACACATCGTCGACGGTGATTTCATTATATTCAATCGTCAGCCATCTCTGCACAAGGAGTCCATGATGGGTCATAGGGTTCGCGTCATGCCTTACTCGACCTTTAGGCTTAATCTATCGGTTACTTCGCCATATAACGCAGATTTCGACGGTGATGAGATGAACTTGCACGTACCCCAAACAGAGGAGACTCGGGCGGAAGTCATGCAACTCTGTATGGTTCCACTTAACATTGTGTCTCCTCAGCGCAATGGACCTCTCATGGGTATCGTTCAAGATACTTTAGCCGGCGTTTATAAGATGTGTCGACGAGATGTGTTTATAGCAAAGGAGGAGCTCATGAATGTCTTGCTCTGGGTTCCAGACTGGGATGGGGTTATTCCACAGCCAGCTATTGTCAAGCCACGCCCCAGATGGACCGGGAAACAACTCATCAGCATGGTTATCCCCAAGATTGTGAATCTTCGCATGGCAAATGACACTCGCGAGGATGCACCTTTGAATGACGATGGACTTCTGGTAGTCGGTGGAGAGCTAATGTTCGGTCTATTAACAAAGAAGAATGTCGGGGCCACAGGCGGGGGCATTATTCACATCATCTTCAATGAGCAAGGCCCTGATGCAGCCATGGCGTTCTTCAATGGCTGTCAGCGAATCGTTAATTATTGGCTACTTCATAATGGCTTCAGCATTGGTATTGGTGATACAATCCCTGACAAGAAGACCATTGAGAAAATCGAGACAGCTATAACCGTCCAGAAAGATGAGGTTGCAATTCTTACAGCTCAAGCAACCGCCAATGAACTTGAGCCTCTACCGGGGATGAATGTTCGAGAGACTTTTGAGAGCAAAGTATCCAAAGCTCTGAATACTGCTCGTGACAAAGCTGGTACCAAGACCGAGGAGAGTCTTAAGGACAGCAATAATGCTGTGCAGATGGCACGATCCGGATCCAAGGGGTCTACGATTAATATTTCTCAAATGACCGCGTTGGTAGGACAACAATCCGTTGAGGGGAAGCGGATTCCTTTCGGATTCAAGTATCGCACACTTCCCCACTTTACCAAAGATGATTACTCCCCCGAGTCGAGGGGTTTCGTAGAGAACTCATACCTCCGAGGCCTCACACCCACGGAATTCTTCTTTCACGCCATGGCTGGTCGCGAGGGTTTGATAGACACTGCAGTCAAGACCGCAGAGACTGGTTACATTCAGCGCCGTCTCGTAAAGGCTTTGGAAGATGTCATGGCGAAGTACGATGGTACAGTTAGAAATTCCCTCGGTGATATCGTCCAATTCGTTTACGGCGAGGATGGACTCGACGGTGTTCATATCGAAAAACAGAAAGTTGATCATATCAATATGTCTGAGAAGGCTTTTGCTGAGCGTTATAGGCTCGATGTTATGGATGAACGCCGCCCAATCTCTTCTGACCTTCTAGAGCATGCGAATGATCTTGCGGGAGATCTTAATGTTCAACAGCTACTAGATGAGGAATGGGAGCAGCTTCTTGAAGATCGCAAGATGTTGCGTCATGTCAACCTCAAAAAGAAGGATGAAGAAATGATGCAGTTGCCAATGAATGTTGTCCGAATCATCGATAGTGCGAAGAGACTTTTTAAGGTCGATGATTCACAACGTAGCGACTTACATCCTGCAGAGGTTATTCCCCAGGTCAAGCAATTACTCGAACGCATGATCATTGTTCGCGGTGACGATGAGCTATCTCGGGAAGCTCAGCTAAATGCTACCTTACTGATCAAAGCACAATTGCGTTCGCGTCTTGCTTATAAGCGTGTTGCCATACACATGCGTCTCAATAGGCTTGCTTTCGCTCATGTTCTGGGAGAATTGGAGAGTCGTTTCACTAGAGCGTTGGTAAATCCAGGAGAGATGGTAGGCGTCTTGGCTGCACAGTCGATCGGAGAACCGGCTACGCAAATGACACTCAATACTTTTCACTTCGCAGGTGTCTCATCCAAAAATGTCACACTTGGTGTTCCTCGACTCAAGGAAATTCTCAACGTCGCTACGAATATCAAGACGCCTTCCATGGTGGTCTACCAGGAAGAATCCAACTCAACTAAGGATACTGCAAAGTTATTGCGTAGCGCTGTCGAGCACACAAATTTGCGTTCTGTCACCGCGGCCACGGAAATCTATCATGATCCCGATATTCAATCAACAATGATTCCCAGCGATGTAGATATGGTGGAGTCCTACTTCATTATTCCAGAAGAACATCACGATGCTCCAGAAAACCAGTCTAGATGGCTGCTGCGTTTAATTCTTGACCGTCAAAAGATGTTGGATAAGGGTCTCAAGGTCGACGATGTCGCTGTCAAGATAAAGGAGAACTATCCAAAGGATTTGGCTGTGATCTTCAGTGACAACAATGCAGAAGAGCAGGTCATTCGTATTCGAATGATTAAACAGCACGATTCGAAGAGTGATGAGGATGAAATTGAAGAAGACATTATGCTCAAGCGTCTTGAGGCTCATATGCTTGACACCCTCACTCTTCGTGGCGTCCCCGGCATCGAGAGGGCTTTCTTGAACAAAGAGACCAAATTGGTGGAAACTCCAGATGGATCTCTAATCGCCATCAAAGATGACGCCCGCTGTGACGAATGGTATTTAGATACAAGTGGAACTGCCTTGGCTCAAGTTCTGACTATTCCTGGTGTGGATACTACACGCACGTATTCAAATCACTTCATCCAGATTTTTGAGGTATTTGGTATTGAGGCAACCCGCTCTGCTCTGATGCGAGAACTAACTCAAGTGCTGGCATTCGATGGTTCATATGTCAATCATCGCCACCTTGCCTTGTTGGTAGACGTCATGACATCGCGTGGTCACATCATGGCTATTACTCGTCACGGCATCAATCGCTCTGATACGGGAGCTCTAATGAGATGTTCTTTCGAAGAAACTGTGGAAATTTTACTCGAAGCAGCAGCTGTTGGCGAGCTCGATGATTGCCGTGGTATCTCTGAGAACGTCATGCTCGGCCAGCTTGCCCCTATGGGAACTGGAGAGCTTGATGTGCTATTAGATCCTAAGATGCTTGAGACCGTTATCTCTGACAATGGAAGGGGTGTCATGCAAGGTCTCCATGTCAAGGGCACAGATGGTGGTGCTGCCACTCCTTATGATGGCTCCTCACCCCTTGGTGTTAGTGGATACATGGGTACGCCTGACTATGGTGCTGAATTCTCCCCGATCCAGACTTCTGGATCCGCGACCCCCACTGGCTTTGGTACGGAATATGGTGGTTCCCTTGGTTACGGTGGTGGCGGCATGAGTCCTTACACGGACGGCGCTAAAAGCCCAGGTTACTCCCCTACTTCACCTTATAGACAATCGCCAGTTTCACCGGGCTTTTCCCCAACCAGTCCCGGCTACAGTCCAACTTCTCCTATGATGGGAGTAAGCAGCCCTGGCTATGGCGTCTCATCACCAAGATTTAGTCCCGCGAGCCCTTCATTTACGCCTACCTCTCCTGCTTATAATCCAACTTCACCGAGTTTCGTCTCACCCACATCACCGAATTATTCCCCTACCAGTCCTAACTATTCGCCTACATCACCGAATATGCATACATCGCCCACAAGCCCTAATTACAGTCCAACGTCTCCGAATTATTCGCCCACGTCTCCCAATTACAGTCCAACGAGTCCTAATTATTCTGCTACAAGAACATCTCCAGGCTCGGGATTGTCTCCCACGAGTCCGATGTATTCACCTACAAGCCCAAATTGGAGTCCCAATTCTCCTCAACACACAGGGCCGGCCACATCCCCAAAATAGTATGTGAACTCCTCGCCATTATTTGTGCTTCTGCTAATATTTCAAAGTTCCCCTACGTCACCTTCATAGCAAGTATACTCCTACCTTATTGTAAACATTACTAACTCCCACCAAGCTCGCCAACATCACCAGACTTTTCACCTACGTAAGAATATCTGACTGTCACATCCTACCAATTATGCTTACATCAATAGGTCTCCACGTAGTTAAGATTTCGATTTTCTTATATGTACCAACAAACTTAAAAAGATTCTGCATCTGACTTATTGGAGTTTGGGTTTGCGTCCTTTGAAACACAGGTTCTTCATTAGCACTTGATCTTTTTGTTTTTCTGGCGTTATGGGAGCATTCTGCTCAGCAAGAAGATAGAGCAGTCTTGCCGGTTCTTCTTCCGGCCACTAAATTGTATTACATTTGAGCATACGGAGGGATATGATGAACGAGAAGATGAGAACGCGGGGATTGAGGATGGATTCATAGGTGCATGAAAAAAGCATCTTGAACCACAATCTTGTCTTGAGTTGAAACTGAATTGTGACTTGTAATTTATGAGCTAAGCTCTTGCAATTAAAATCCATTCAGTATTATCTCATCGTCATGTCCATGAAAGATACATGCGTCTGTGGAATATAAAGATGAGCAGCAGGCAAAAGGCAGCGTAGCAAGTACCAGTAAAGGGTCTTAGGTTAAGGTTTTAAAAAGCAATTGAGGCTTTGCCTCAGCTTTAAATACATAGTTGCTGCCCCAGAGTGTGAGTCGAAGTTACATGGGCAACACCCCTTGTGCCCAACAGTTTCTTCATTGTGAACGCAATTTCGATTGTGATAGTCTCCCCCTGAGCACTTATTGTCTCTCACCTAACAGGAATATTCGCAGAAGGTCCAAACAGCTCTTTGCAATTGTTTTTCAACTAATAGGCCTGAGCAGCTGGTGGAAGACTATTATAATAATTACATTCTGGAATCGTGGTTGCCGCGTATTGGACAATTTTTTTTGGACATGTACAGGCCGTCATCGTCGAGTCTGATATGATGTTTCGACGTTTCAAACCTGTTTGTTGTTACAGTGCCCCTGTATAAAATAAATGCTGCAAACGATCGATTAAAAACGTTTGATTAATGGAAATCACAATTCCTAATTATTTTAACGGCTTTTGTTTCCTGTAGAAGCCCAGTTTGAGGCAACCTGATTAGTAAGTTGAGCGTTCATTTTGTTTTCGAAGCGGTGCGCTAGTGGAATAATGAAATAATGGAATGAGATAAATACAGGGGTGGAGAAGGCTGAGAACAAGCACCTAGATAGCGCTAAGGGGTGGACGAAGGATAGTTAGCATCCTGGAGCGTTTATAAAGCGAAGGGATAGAATAGAATGGAAGGGGTGAAGGGATCGTGATGAGATGGACGGCTTGGAGTTTTGGATCACTGGATATAATGCGGTTTCTGTGTACTAAACTGTGACGAGGGCCTAGAATAAGGAATCGGTCGTGTCGATGGCAGCCACTAGAGAAGCAAGCTTGGCTTTTATGTCATAATGTGTCTCTCTCAGTCTGACCGCACTGGAACTACCCGAAACTTCGGAAATTGTTCAATAGAAGTCTAGATTTAACCTAAAACACCACTACCTACTACCTCAGGTAAGCTACCAGAAAGCCACTTGGTACCTAGGTTGGAGATTTCTAGGTAAAATCACACACATAATTTCCTCCCCTGAGTGGGATTGCTATGGACATGATTTGCCCTGCTTGAACTTCTCAGATCCTTCAATTTATACTAGGACACCAAGCGACCTCTCTTGCGTGCTCTCTGTATGACTTTTTGCTATGATTTTCTCATCCTTCCTCACTCACTGCCTTCTATTGCGCACATTCGAAGGTTTCCCTTCCACCCCCCCCTCACCCCTCACCACCCCCAACCTCAAAATAACACTCTACAAGTGAGCTGCTAGGCTATTGGAGGGGAGATTATTACCTTGAGAGGAGGGGTTGAATCGACGAAAAGGATCCGGGAGTTCTGCTCTGGATTCATTAGCTTGATAGCTGAGAACTAGATGGATGATGTGGGTTGTTATCTGGACTCGGGAAGCGAGGGGCAAGAGACCGCCACGAGTTCCGAGATCATCAGGGCCGACTTTCACAATATCCGTTTCTGTGATTTCTGGCTGAAGAGAGCGGGTTTGTCTCTATAGTGTGTACTGGATGGGGATTAGCTTTAATGTAAGAGAGGACCATTGATAGATGTGGGATGTAGTTGCCAATAGATTGAAGGACAACTGAGTGAATTGGTGCACCTTCATCGGATGAGAACAGCATTCGCACTAAACTTGATGATCCACTGGTAATCTTAAGATCTTCAAGGGAGATCTACAAGGTCTCCCGCCCTTCGAACCCTTGAACACCAAAACACACTAATTTGAGATGCCTCTTATTCGTTGGAAGGTATTTCATTACCCCTTTCATTCTCTGAACCTACTTGTAATCCGAGAAGTTCGAATTGCCTACAACATGACTCCAAGCCGGCACGTGACGTACTTGCCGCGGAAAAGCACCCCAGGGTGAATCGACTTGGAAGATCGAAAAACTTTTGTATCAGCAGGACAGACCCGGGGACAATGGCCATCGGTGTGCCATACCAACAGCCATGATCTCAGGAACATTGCACGGCTAAGTACAGGGAGTTGCGTTGGAAGCCATCGTGCCACTACACCCTTTCCCTCTACGGGCACTTCTGAGTTCCTCTGGGTACGGAACGGTATGGCAATCCTTACACGACAGTAATGGTGATGACGATTTTATGTAACCATCAACACCAATCTGGAAATCGAAAAGCCACCCGAGCGACCATCGAGAATATATTGGCTAAACAAAGTCCTCAGATCTGGCCGGGGCATCCGCCGCAGCAGCAGGAAGGATTCACCACGGCATCGTGCAGGCCGGCGGGGGGGGAGGGGGAAGGGGGGAGGTTCTTTTTGACGGATGAAAAGATAGCGAGCGTACTTGATGCTGAAGAAAAGATCTGTGAAGGGAGGCACGGAGTCCGTCCGGTATAGATGAAGCACGCATCGATGATGCCTGCCTGCCTGCCTACCTACCTATGGGGATACGAGATGCTGCAGGTGATTCGACGACTCGATGATTCGATGATCGCAGGCAGACTCATATATCTCCGTTGTGCACAAGCTGCAGAAAGGGGAGGGGAAGGGGAGGGGAAGGGGAGGAGGAGGGGAGGAGGAGAGGAGGAGAAGAGAGGGGACGGGATCGCTGGAGAACAGGAGTGGTGGGTGGTCTATGGGATAGCATGCATGACACGACATGACAAGACATGACAAGACATGACATGAAAAGGCGGAACGAGGTCAGCACAAGTAGGGCAGAGGAGTTGACCAGAGCTGTCCAGAGCTGGTAGAGGTGTCAGCTTTTCAGCGTGGCGCGGCTTCGCAGATGGCATATTGGGAAAGCTTCGGGCATTCTCGTATTGTGTTGGAGGTCGCGATTGGCGCTCGGCGGTGTTCCCACGGTGTCCCAGGTCCCCAAGGCCGCCCGAGGCAGCGACTTGGCCGTTGCCTTCACCGCGAGCCATCACCAGCATGTGCATCGGTTGCATCGATGCATCTTGGGTTACCGTATCGCTTTCATCAGCGCGCGTTCTTTTCATGCGGCGTGGTCGGAGAGGATGTCCGGCCATTTATATGTGGCCATGATGGGTAGAGATCGATGGACATGGTGAATGAATTGTGGGCGGGGGGCCAGCTCGTGAAGCTCCGTAAATTCGTCTATCAATAATGATTCCTCATAGACTATGATAATTAATATTCAGCCAGTCGACCTGCCTACCTACCTGCCTGCCTACCTGCCTATACGTACCTGCGCGAACATGCTGTCGTGCTACGGTATCAGTATTATGGTGATGGTCTGTGGAACAATTGCCGGGAGACATGCAATGCAAATCGGCCCAAGTCGCCTATTCTTCGATATACGACGACGACCATTATAGGGACGGGGACGGGGGCAGGGGCAGGGGCAGGCCTCATGCTTACACCCCAGCATGATGGATCCGTGTTCCGTGTTCCATTCCCAGAACTGAGGATCCAAATAAGTCATCATAATCTATAATCGAGATGGGACGGAGGATGAGGATATCTGCTTTCTCTCCTGCGATCTTCCCGAAGAATTCATGGCGGACCCCGGCGATATAAAGGTAGCATTCTGGAAAGACGAGATGAGGCGCGCAACATGGCTCTAGGTATGGCTCCAGGGCAACCAGACGACGCCCTGTATTCTCTCTCTTCCTCCGTGATGGGGCTGGCAGTAGGGCAGTGTGCGGTGGTGATGGCGATGGTGATGGCGGTGGTGGTGAGTGACTCGTGGGAAGGCAAAGGCCTCGAGAGGAGGAGGAGGGCGAGGGCGGGCGTTGCAGAAACAGGGCGGGTTGCACAGGCTCTTCTTCACCGGGAGAACGGGCGCATGCAGCATCCGGTCTGGTCTTCCAGGACGACGGAGGATTAAGGTTAAAGCCTCTGGATGGTGGGAGCGGTAAGATACCCATCGAGGCGATGTGATGCGACGAACCAACAGCCATCTCAGGTGGTGATGTGGGACGTGGGGACGAAGAGCCATCTGGAGAAAAGGTGGCAAGCAGCTTGGTGAGGGATGGAGGGGATTGTCCAGGTCCTGACAACCGCGGCGTGCTGGTGTAGCAGAAGGTGACATATCTCTCCCATGGATGCTGGTGATGCTGGTGATGGTGGTGGTGATGGCACGAACTTGCATTTCCTGACTAATGCTCTATATGGACCTGGTGGACCTTCCCTTCCTCTCCTACGATGATTCTCCCAGTCTCTCCTCGCCTTCTCCCCTCTCCCCTCTCCCCTCTCCCTTCTCCCTTCCAAGACAACCCCTCAATCCGTCCATCCATCCATCGCATCGTGCTGCACCCTCTCGCTCGTCAAGGTCCCCCCTCTTCTCCCGCCCGCTAAATCGGCCCCATCGTACACACCAAACCCACCCATCCAATCCACCCAATCCACCCAATCCACCCACACACACCCACACACCCACTCACCCACTCACCCCTTCAAGACCTCTGCAGGGCCCCGGAACAACCTGAACTTGAACCTGAACCTGAACCTAGACCACCTGTCTGTCGTCGAAGTGGGTCTGAAGCAAGCGAGCTGGGGTGGATCTGGTGGATGTTTGGGCTGAGCCGAACACCCTCACACAGGCCGACCCTCTCTCTCTTTCTCTCTCTCTCTCTCTTTGTCTCTCCTCCTTCTCTTCCCCCCTCGACCTCGAACCCCCCCCATTGCCTCCCCATGTGAATACTCCCTCCTCCGATCTCGTCGACGACCTCCCATTCCTCTCTCCTTGTTGTCCTTTGTCTGTGACAAATGGGTCGTTGGGTCTTCTGTACATATTGTTTGTCGAGACAGCGTTGAGCGTCAGCTTCTCGACCGACAAAGGACAAAGCAAGGACGAAGTCACGGACCTCCACGAGAACACCACTTGTCTTCGAATCTAACGGTCGATTGGAGACTCGATAATGATGATGTCTCCCGTTGTGGTGCCCGAGTCGGGCTGGGTGCTGCGAGGGCGAGAGCTTTCCAGCAAGACGAATTACGCTCCAGATGCCGTGGGCATTGCGCTGACCGATAATATGATTCATGAGATGATAAAATGTGTTCAAGCAAATAAGCCAATTCAATTGTGCCTAGGGGAGCAGCCTGTGAGTTTCCAATTCACTTTTCCCAATTCCAAAGGTGATCTCTCGAAGACGTCACCTTGGAGCCCAATCCTGAACCAGCCATCTCCTCTCCCTCTTGAAGCTGACCGAGACTTCCCACCGACAGAATTTACGATACGGAAGCAAGGTCCAACATCTGTCCCCGTCCGAAGATCCCTTTACTCACGAACTTTATCGCTCGACCGATCTATCGCCCTCCGACATGTCTTCCTCCCAGAAACCGAACCTTCCCAAGGCCCTTTCCCTCCAAGCTTTGTTGACGAGAAAGACCCTCAGCCTAACGAACAAGCCGGTCGTCAAGGTTGCGAGAGTTCCGGCTTCTTCCTTGAATAAGTCCGTTGATAGAGGAGATGTTGATCCTGCTCTAGCCAACCTGCAGAGCTCTTTAGCTTCGGAGAATGCAAAGAAACAGGAGAATACGTAAGTCGTCGCGTTGAGCAATGCTGAGGATATGGGTTGACTCTTCACAGGACCAAAGTCATCAAAGGACTGGTGCCTCTTGGCCGAAATGGTCAGCCAGCCAAGGGAAGCAAGTTCAATCGATCACTTGTTGGCAATACGACCAGGTCAATCCCAACAAGCCCCGCTCTCGCTGGCCTCTCTCCATCTCTCGGTCCTACATCAGTTCCGCTCTCACAGCAGCAAGCTGAACAAGCCAAGGCGGCCCGCAAGCCAATCGTGCATCTCCTTGCTCTGGGTCCGATGACCGAGAAGGCAATCCACGATAGGATGCCAAATGCGAGAGAACAAGTCAAGGCAGCACTTGAGAAGGTTGGCAATCTCAACGAGTCTACAGGCAAGTGGGAGCTTCGGAGTATGTTCTACAAGGAACTCGACATATGGAACTTTGATTATGAGAGCAGCCATGAACGTGAACGCGCCAAGGAAAATGCGAGGAAGGTATTCGACAAGATGAGAACGGAAACATCCGATCCTGTGTGGGAGAAACTCCTCCCAAAGAGTGACCGAGGCAAGGGCATCATTCTGAGTAGGCTCCAAGCTCAGATTGCGAGCGGTGCTGCTCGAGCTCCCAAGCCCACGGGCCAGAAAACAGGAGGCTCTGGTCAGAATAGCCCTGGCGATGATGAGGAGGAGGATATTTTTGGTGACAAAATGGTAGCAAAGGCCAAAGGTGAAGGTGCGACACGTTCAGTCCCTCCGTCACCTACGATGAAGGCAAAGAAACGTAGTGAGAAGGAGGCTCAAGCAAAGCGACTTCTGTCGAAGAAGGCCGCAAGACCGATTTCCAAGCCAGCCCCAGCCAAGAGGGAGAAGCCAACCCAGAAACCCGCGGGCAGAGTTCTCTCTAGTCAATTTGTTAGTGAATCTGACGACGAGGATAATTTTCCTGTTGCTGCAAAGCCAGCTCCAAAACAAGTAACATCCAAGCGTCCCCGCGACGACGACTCTGAGAGCAGCGACTCCAGCATCCCATTGAGTAAGAAAGTTAAAGCACATACGGCTCCCTCTCACCGCGTATCCGACGCCAGCCACTCTTCCCATACCACTACCACCTCAGCCTCATCCATCACCAGCAAGAACAAGGGCAACTCTCCCCACAAGTCCTCCCCACTCGCTTCCTCCCCACCTACCAACGCTTCCGAATTTGAGAGTTCCTCTGGCGAACGCACCTCCTCTTCCACCTCACCTGTTCATCGCCCAAGCACCAAGAGCAGCCAATCGCCAATTCACAAACGCCACCAGAAGTCCTCTAGCGTCGCGTCATCTGTCTCCTCTACATCCTCCCGTTACTTGAAGCCCGAAGTGCTGGATCTGGCCCGAAAGTACAAGATGTTTTACCCAAAATACCACGCTTTGCACCAAGAATTGGCCGGAATGGCAACAAGAGACGAAGCAGCCGAGAAGAACTTGATGGAGATGCATGAGCGTTTGAGAATCATGAAGAAGGAGATTGAAGCTGGGATCGTGGAGGTCTAGTCTTAATTCATCCGAACTGAGCATACTATGCGGGGTCTTGGTCACCGTCTCTTCCGGCCGGTGGATTTCATCAAGATGCCACAGGCTAGCTATAATTTGATTTTCAAGCATTGCGGGGTGGTTCATAATTGTAACTGCATTTTTGCGGGCGGATGGGTCATGATATTCATGACATGCTTAAGGGAAGTTCAGGAGTTGAATGGAAAATTTACATGCAGTCATCCAGGATGGTTAAATGACTAAAACAAGGAACATAGATCAGGCGTAGTTGATACCTTTGATTAAGAAGCCAGATTCACAAATTTCCCCTGAAGCTGTTGGTGATTTTGTGACCCTCGACGAAGATTATTATGATAGATCACATATCATATGAAACCAAACCTCCCAGATTAAAAGCTCAACCATTCTATCCGACTACACCACACTGCTTGTATCCGTTAAGTATCTTATGCCATCCACGAGGGGTGGACTTTACTTTCCTGCCCTGCGGATTCCTAGATCCTCGCTTAGGACTAGGGGGGGGGGTTGGGCAGAGGCTAATCACGTTAGTTACTATAGCATACCTCCAGCTCCCTCAGGTAGCTAGGTAGGTAGGTAGGTAGGTAGGTAGGTAGATATCTTGAATCTTGATTGTCATTAGAAAGCCAATAAAATGTTATTACGAGGTATTCAAGGAATACGCCAGCTAGCTAGCAAGCAGGCAGGGCGGCCAAAGATTAGGACCGAATAAGTCGTAGACTCGCACACTCAAAGAATCCCAAAAGTAAAAATAATTAAACTAAAAAGGTCGCCGTTTCCACCATCCAAACTCAATTCTTCTTTCGTTTCCCCTTTGTCCCTTTGTCCCTTTGTCCCTTTGTCCCTTTCTCGGCAGCTGTAGTGCACGCACGCACCTCCCGTCCACCCCCTCGCCCATGCTATTGCTCGAAACTCTGAAGATTATTGGCCCGCTACTCCTTCCTCATAATCGAAACCAGCCTCCTCCCCCCCCTTCGACGACCACCCAGTCGGTATCCTTCACCGTCGCGGTCCCCGTCGTCGCTTCCGGCATCGACATCTGCATGGGAATCTCCCGCTCGCTCGCTGTATCGACGTATGAGTCTTTGATCTTCTCGAGGAGTCTGTCCTCGATCGGTCGATCGATCCAGCGCGGCTCAAGTGGTTGGTCGACGCTGCCCTCGACGAAGGATCGTTGTTTGCTGGGGCTCACGGTCGGGGTCGGCCAGGCTTGCTTCGTACTGCCTCCGTGCGGCCAAGCAAGCTGTTTTCCATCCGAGATATCCTGCCAGGAATGGTGGTCTTTACTCCCTGCTTCTCCCCAAGCTAATGGTCCAGGTGAGTTAGAAGGGACCGTATAAGGGGCCCATGTTTGATCCGTATCGAACGCGTCGGCCGGAGGCAGATGCCAGTTACTCCCCGTTTGGTCGTACTCAACCATTCCTACATTCGCCCCGGCAAGAAAATTATCAATATGGCTTGCTGGATCTGGATCCACAAGCGTACTCTCACTATCCGCCGTAGCCGTAGATACGAAACTCAGATGGTTGTCCGGCAGATCAAATTGGTGGCCAGGGTATGGATAATTAGAGGCGAGAAATGGGGATTGGAGAGTGGAAGTGTGAGGAGGAGGAGTAACGAGATCTTGGACGAAGGGATCGAGGATGTCGGAATGGTGGAGATGGAGAGTACTGTCGGCCCAAGAATTGTATGTTTCGGCCATGGATGCGGTAACATGATGACTGCTGTGCGGAGAAGGTGACATACATAGACGGCGTGGGGGGTAAGGGTCTAGATACCGCCAGGATGTTATACCTCTTTCGCTGAATTTGGCCTTGCGAAAAGTCCAGATGATGATTGCGCGGCGGACGAACGGCATGCCTCGACCAGACGAGGATTGTAATTCTTGATACATGGTTATCTGGTCGACATACTCGCGAGTTGGGCGTACGCTGCTACCAAGTTTACTGCTTCCATATGATTGCGATTTCCGCTCTTCTTCGAATTTTTGATGCATAATAGTAAGGCTTGTGAAAGTATGTGCCCATGCTTCGGCGGGAAATGGGACCTTGATACAGGTCTCTGTCTCTCTTATAGCCAGGATATCCATAGGGAATATAGTTGCATCCAGTGGTACATCCAAAGCAGCATCCCGATAGAAATCCTCCGGCTTGGTGAGACTTGTGACGGATTGCCAGCGGCACCTAGAGGACTCTCTGCCTGGCATAGACATCTCTAAACGTGTACACAATTCACTCCCATCCGGGACATGATTGGGTAAGAGCTCAAGCGATACATCCATGTGGATGAGATCGCAGTTGAGGTTGTTGGTGATGTAAAGGTCATTGAGATTCGGGAATTTCTGTCGCCAGTTGGGGATACACTCTAGATTCTCACGAGGCCGCTGCATCGATAAACCACTGTATTTGTGAAGGATTGAACCATCGAGATAAAGCTGATCTTCGCTCTTGAATCTACCATTGCCATCTACGTTGTCAACTGATTTGGACGCAATGAGAAGCCAGAAAAGGCTCGGTCTAAGTGGCTCGTGGGCAGTTCCCAAGGATATATTTGAACTACCGTATGAGTCGTCATTTCTTTTATTCGGTAGTCGACCTTGTGAAAGAGCTACCAAACATGGATTCTCCTTGAACGAATCCTGGAAGCCATTCTTGGGGCACTTGTTTCCAGGAAAGAGTCGTTCGTCTTGTGTGTGTTAGTCGACTTTCAAGCTCAGCAAGTTTCAAGCTTACATGCAGGAGAATCTTTCAAGAATCCCTTTAATACCTGGATGTGACTGGAAACCTGCTTCCTTCCACGCCTCATCGTCGGATCTGGTTGAGAGCCTGGAGGAAGACTTTGTAGGTAGGCAATCCATAGGTATTCTGCGATTAGTTCATTGCGACCATGCGGCTTCCCTTGATAAGAGAACTTCCGCCTGCCCATATGGGCTGGGATTTCGAGAAGGGCTTGTATGATGTCAATAATGTCCTTTCTATTCGAAAGAATGGAACATACCATCTAAAAAGGCGTTTTCAAGCACCTCCGGCCACTTTGATTCATCGGGATTTCCTTCACGACTCTGACGAGCTCGATATGCCTGATATTGAGGTGAGTCAACAATTGGATTTCGACCATGTCTTTGACTTCGCATTCTCCTCGAACTTTGCTTTCGAAGCTCTAATGTGCTGGATAAAGGCTGGCGACGTGGCAGTGATGGTACTTTTGGTACCGAGTAAAAGTGCCTCTCAGGCCTTTGGTGACCCTTAGTATCATACTGACCTACCGAAGCCAAAGCGTGGCTTTGAACATTGCCAGGAGAATGAGATAGAGGTTGTCGATTTCGTCCGTTTGAGTCATCCTGAGTAAGATGCTGAGAAAAGTAACTGGACTGGAGTATAGGCCTCGGATGATCCATCGATCGTACTTGTCTCTAAGAATGCACCACCGGGCGAGAACCTTGCGAACTCGGGGCACTCACACGCTTCTGTGTAGAAATCAAGGATTGCACTTAGAAATGTTTGATGGAATGGCAGCGTAACTTCGAACGAGAGGGAATGCTAAAAGCTTGCTTGAGAATGAAGGTGCAGAACCTAAGGAGTATAGGAGGACAAAGTCATTGAAATTTCATATAAGTAAACAGAAGGACGACAGCTCTTGAAGACTATCAGCAAACTAAAGCATACACACTGTAACTCTAAAAAAAAAAGCCACCGTCTAAGAGACCTCAGAAGAGCTAGAATGACTATGTCCTGGTCATGACGCAAGGAAAGTGACTATAGCCTCAAAAACGTTGATCCAGCAATGACTGGAATGCTTAATCTTGCGGGGGTATGTGGCAATTTAAGGCCTCAGAACCAGGGGAGAGCTCTCCGGAATTCCACGCGTAGACTTACAAGTGTGGCAAGTTTCAATCAACAAGGGACATTTAATAATAGATATTGAGGGATTGTCGGGTATCGAAATCGACATTGACAAATTTTACAGGGTTGGCATTGCAATGGTGTTGCTAGATCTCGGCAAGGGGGCTACCAACTTGCCAATTTCGCGTGGAAATGGATTATCGACAAATGCTTAGAGCCCCCTTCAATCCTCGTCCCCATCGTTACCTTCAATATTGAATTTCTTGCGCCCTCCCCCAGTGAGCTTTTGCAATGTAACTTTATTAACTTGACTGCCAACCTTCTTTTGCATTTTCTCGATCTCTTCTTCCGCATCGACTGGATCGTCAAAGGCAAACTCTAGAACAAGGCGTCTTCCTAGAAGATGGGTATTTTTTAAAGACTCTAGTGCATTCTCCGCTTCGCGGGCCGTAATGAAATCGGCGAAAGCAAAGCCACGAGTCGAATGATCGAACTTCTTAGGCACCCGTACAGAACGGAGCTGTCCGTATGTTCCAAAAAGAGATCTGATATCTTTCTTGGATGCCTCAAAAGGTAGATTCTTGATGATGATCTTTGTTCGTTTGCCAGCCATCTTCTTAGCCCGGTCCTCCTTTTTCCTGTCTTCCGCAGCATCGACACCTCTGTGGGATGTCTTGATCAAGAGCTTGTGATCATCCAAATTGTATCCATCCATAGCTTTAAGGGCAGCCTGGGCTTGGGATTTGCTTCTGAATTCTAAGAAACCGAAGCCCATGCTCAAGACCTGACCAGGTTTCTTTGGGTTTATCTTAGTATTTACACGTGCTGATAGGAATCCATCCAAGGGTCTGAACATCTCTGCGAGACGCTCACTAGTGGTGGCAAAGTTAAGATTGCGCACAAAGAGGGTGGATGTGTCAATCTCCTCGGCAACATTTTCTCCCTCGAGAAGGTCAGACGTCGAGAATTTCCCAGGCCTACCACCCCTGCGATCAGACGGTACCACAGTCTCTTTATTGCTCACGTCGATAAACAGATCTTTCGGGGCCTTCTCTAGAAATAGCACAGAGTCCTTCATACGGCGATATGCCAGATTCGCGAATGCTGCTCTTGCGTGGGATGGCTGCGCAAACTCGACAATGGCGATTGTTCCAGTAGGAGGCATCAAGACCCGGAGGACCTGTCCGAACACTTCAAACATCTTTCTTAGTTCCTCAAGGGTCATACCGTAAGGGAAATTCTTGACAAGAATAGCTGTATCGCCTCGCTCGTGCCTCTTAAAAGCATCGAGATCGACTCCGTTCTTTGCAAAATATGACTTAGTATCGTGGATCACAGAAGTTTCCGCTATTGCTTGCTTGACACTGGCATCCGCGGATGTGGGATCCAAAATCTCAGACTTCGATACGCCTAAACGATCTGCAACAGACGAATTTACAGCATCTTGGCTCATATAAAGGAAATTCCAATTGAAGCTGGTTGAAGAAGCACCTGCTTTCTTCTTGATCTGCCTCTGCTTCTTGAGTGGCAACTTGGCAATGGCAAATTCGTCAAGTTTATTTTCTCGTTTTGCTGCCGCAGGTAGAATATGCAAGAGCCTGCCTTGGAAAGGCTCGCCGTCTAAGTTATGATATGCCTTAGCGGCAGCATCAGGGTCGGAGTATTGTACCAAAAAAAAAACCCTTGTTGGAGCCTGCTAAATCAACTGGGAGATGGACCTGAATACGAGTAAGCATCGGTTTCATCATAGACAATGATAAAGTTTAGACGAATATTTAGAGCTTTCAGAAAATACGAAGCATCTACTAAAATAATCGACCAGTTCACATCACATGCTCGGAAGCATAAGCTGTCCCTATCTGGATATTCATCATGAAGCATAACAAGAATAATGTAAATAATATAAGGAGCTTGGGCGCTTACTTCTTCCAGTAATCCATATGGCTCAAAATGTGCTCTAAGATCTTGCTCTGAGGCGGTATAAGAGAGATTACGGACGAACAGGCGTCCATTGGTTTTGATCTCTTTAATTACTGGGTCGACATATTCCTCGGTATCTTCCACAATTTCTTCGTTATTTTGTTGAGATCCGTTATTGGGGAGAGGTCGGAATTCTTCCTCGAGAGCCTCAGAGACAATATGATCTGGAGTGTCTCTGTCCAATGGACCTTTCGATGTAGGTATATCTTCTGGGGGTACCAGATCCAGCAACCTGCTCGTGCGACTTCGAAGCCAATCATCGTCCGTAGCATCTGGACCACTGGGGAGCTCAACATCATGATCGATCGGAGCGCTTTCACCACCAGCAGGGACACCGATGGAAGCCTGTTCCCGTAAAGTTGCTTTAGGTGGACTCTCCTTCCTTGACTTCTTCGGTGCTGCCTCGTACTCCCTATCACTTTCTTTCTCTGGAGCCTCGATAGCTTGGATTTTCGTAGGTGGCTCTGATATCGAGTCATCGATTGCTTCCGTAGCCCAGCTCTTCGAGTGAGAGGTCGGCTGCATGACCTCCAAGAACTCCCTCAATTTAGGATCCGCCTCATCAATATCACTGCGTTTTCTCTTAATACCAATATTAAGAGTCGCAGCCTTTGTCCCCTCTCTATCCTTGATTTTCGCAGTCTTTGCATTTCCCCGTTCCTGCTCTCTCTGGGCTTTCCTCGAGACGGGTAAAGTAGTATCTGATATCTTCAAGAACGTCAACGAAGGTGGAGAAATGAGTCGTCAGCAACTTACAGGTCTAGCAATCTCTACTCCAATCTTTGACATTCGTATGAACGACCGGTTGAAGTATTTGACTGCTCTCGCAGCCTCTTCCGGACTTCCATACCCAACGTAACCAATCCTACGGTGCGGAATCAACTTTGCATCTGTGACGGTGTGGATTGCGCTGAAATGTTTCTTAAACTCATCCTCAGATATCGTCGGCGGCAGACCCTTGACAAAAATGCGGGATGAAGCCATGCCTCCGAAGAATTCCAGACCAACTGCTTCAAGGAATGTGGATGGGCATGTCGTGAAATTTGAAGTGCGAAACGAAAAAAAGCCATGAATCACTAGTGCTAGGCCGCCAAAATAAAAGGTAAGGTTACACCGCCTATCCAGGTCTAACGCCATCGAGGATCGGCATCAATTCACTCCTGGTAGAAGATGGGCAACGTAGGGGACGAAGCGGATGCTTCTGATGGATTCCAGATTCGATTGAATTATTCTTCGCACTCGTCGCAAGCTGATCTCTTAGACGACCCGCGTCGCCGTAAATTGTTTCGAGTCAAGACTATACGCGCCGACCTCAACCTCCTTGCTCGCCTCACGCCAAATAACAAAGCTCAACGCCAAAGCTCTCCATCGAGATCTCGATCTATCCGCACCAGCACCCGAGCAACGCAGACGCACGAATATACAAATAGTATCCCTGGGTTATTTGAGCAGAACTCTGGCAATATGTCGTCCGAGAAGAGCGTCGCCGAGAAGCCCATTAATCCCAAAGAGAAGCTGGATGGTACGTATCAAGGTAGAGTATAGACGTGCTCCTCTTACTTTTCTTCTTGTACTTATACAGTGATCTCCCTGCTAACCATTCATCCCTCTGATAGCCCAAATTAAGTCTGCTGATATGGTGAGCTTATTATTATCGCGCGAAGAGAGGCGGAGATTTTGGTTACGGAATTGGATGTAACTAATAGGTGGCAGACTGAGGAGATGCAACAGGAGGCTATTGACGTCGGTATGTTACGCAGTCCCTACATTTCTACGCAGACATACAGCTAATGGTTGACTTAGCACAAGAAGCAATGTCAAAATATAGCATCGAAAAGGTAGGTCACCTTTCTACCTCGGGTCTTGCGCCTGGCTGACTTGCTGGCTCTAGGATATTGCCCAACACATCAAGAAGACTGTACATGCCCCTCCCCATGCCAACCACCGCCGCGCTGGAGCTGACCAGTTGAAACAGTTTGATGATCGCAAAGGCGCTACCTGGCATTGTATTGTAGGACGGAATTTCGGATCATTTGTCACACATGGTAGGCCACCCAAAAAGTCTCTGCATGCAAATTTGCTGACGCCTGCTCTCAGAGACCAAGCACTTCATCTATTTCTACCTGGGTCATTGCGCAATCCTCCTCTTCAAGACACAATAAATAAGTTTGACCAATGTCACGGATACAGAGGATAGGGGGAAAAGTAAATTTGTAACGAGTGTGGGATATTATGCGCTTCATTATGATTCAATTCGACTGATGTTCGCGCAGAAGGAACGGAAATGAATGAGATACGTTGAGTAATGACCATAGTGGATTCTCTGCAACATTATATGATTTGTGAGAACTGACTGATTGATTTTTGAAGTAAAGGTTAACTCCAGATTGAGTCATGAAGTTTCAAAGTGATAGATTTCCCAGCTGTCTTGACGTAATGACTATGACTGTAGAAAGATTGCCTCTGAAGCCGATCTTCCTGAGAGTAATATTGATGGCCATGCTCAGCAGGATACGAAGGCCTATAAGAGTCTTAATATTCAAATATCTTATAATTTGACTTTAAAATTCAAGATGATAGCAAGACGCACAGTAAAATCAGACTTATCTACTAAAATTTCTAACTCGCAGTCGGATATAGAACCAAAACTCTCAAAACAAATCTTTAGTTACACTAATATGTATCTCAAGTCAAGTTTCAGTAACAGCACTCCTCTCCACAATTTCTTTCTCGTTTCCAACAGGCGGGGTCTCAGTCTCTGGGGCCTCCTTACCCTCCACAAAAGTGCCCTCCGGTCCATGAAATCTATTTGGACGTTGTTTTCCCGTAATATCCAACCAAATCGACTTTGAAGTGAACCACAAAGCCTTTCTCCCTTCCCAGACAGGGAATATACCCACACAAGCCAACGATCCCAGCAACCAAATAATACCCACGACCACCCAGCCCGTGAAGAATTTCTTAGAGAAAATATATCCGGAGCCATACATGGGCATTGGCCATAGAATGAGAAGAGAGAGGGTTAAGATTACAGTCATAGTTTTGGCGATTCTGGAGGCACGCAGAAGTTTGGCTTGTTCGGCTGCCTCCTCGTCCGCTGTGTGGCTGACTTCTCCAGGGATGAGCTCGAGATCAATATGGGCTTCCTCTGCCAAGTCATGATCATCACCTTTCCTGATAGCGGCCATAGAAGCCCAGTCGTAATGATCGAGTCCAAAGATGAGTGTGAAGATCGGTGTGAAGAGTAATGGAGACAGAAGGGCCATTACATTTCCTGCCAACATAGGATTGTTGGAGCCAGTACACAGGACATCTAGGGATCCGCATTCCTTTTTGGCGGTTACAAGCCAGGTTATGAGGGCGAAGGCAAGTCCGAGTGGTGGACTCAAAGCTGCCGACCATTTGTTTTGACCGGCCCACATCAGACTAAGCGTTGCGGGGATGACGGCAGAGGAGATTATAACTCCCATCATTAGGTATAAGTAGCCCATACTGATACCTGCGTAAAATACTAGGTGTGTTTTAGAATAAGGAAGGGGGGTTGATGGGTGAGCGACACTTACATCCGACAGAGAATGCAGCCATAAAGAGGCCAAAGCCAATAACCATAGCATCTAGAAATGGAGGTGTCAGTAATTGCTTATTTGGATTGTTTTTAGAGAATATCCTTGCTCCTAAAACGTAGCTCAAAAGCAAGGCATCCTCTTAGAACATTGTCAAAATAGGAAAATAGGGTTCCCCCCGATGATCTTACGGGACATATAAATCAAACGCTTTCCGGATGCTCCTGGATTGAAGTATGTTTGATACATATCATATGTGAAAATACTGGATACAGCTATCAATTCTGCGGATGATGCTGTTTCAGGGCAGTTAGTTATTAAGTAAAAATCCGTGGGCAGTGCAGATGCTGACCTGAAGTCACGGCCATAAAAACAATTAATAGCGTACAGACTGCTCCACCCTTCCCAAGAAGTGCGACGGCAGCATATGGGAGAACCAAACCAGCAGATACATCGGCGTCTGCCATACGGTTGGGGTAAGTGGGGAAAGCTGGATTTCCCTCAAGAGCGAGGGCAGAAAGGCCCATTGTAGTGGCACAAAGCCATGGAATGGCGAACCAACTGATACCACCCATAATGTAACCAGGGAGAGCATGAACGGGAGATGCAGCGATGGCTTTATTGTAATACCCGTTGTCTAAGAACACACTGTGACTTTAGTTTAGCAATTTGTAAAAGGGATGATGCTTCACTCACGTTCCAAAATTACCAACGATGTTAATAACGAAGAAAATAGCTCCTTCAGTTGATCGCATTGTGAGGTAGCTTCCTCCCGAGTTTCCTGCAACGGGATGATCTTTTGCGGCTTTCACTAGGAGATCGAAAACAGCACTAGGTGATCCCAACACGTCACTTGTGGCATATGCGGTGAAAGCGAAGATCAAAATAATGATGAGGAGCATGAAGGTATGAACCTGTGAAGTATTGGATTTGTGTAATCTAGGATTAAGAATTAGAACCTACCCAATCAGTAAGAAAGGTTGCTTTAATCCCACCAAACATCGTGTACATGACGACACCTAATGGAAGTAAGAAGCAAGCTATCCGAGAGTCAGTCTAAAAAGTGTATTCGAGTGGCCGACCTACCAGCTGCTGTTGGCATCCCAGTGAGGGAAGAAACGACGGCTGAACCGCCGGTCAACAACACTTCAACGAATTAGTGTCATCCTTTTTGTGAAGAATAAGAATCGAGCGAGATTAAACGCAGAGGAGAGCCGTAACACAGCAAAACCAAGGGGCCAAGACAGAGAAAGGGGTGGATTACTAGCTGTAACCAAGATATTCGTCATAAGACCAAAGACTGTAAAGACAATATGGGCATTGACACCATATCGGGCTTTGATAACTTCAAGGAATGTCTGTGTGGTATCAGATTTCCGTTGTCCTCTTAAATCAGATCTGAGAACTTACATGCGCATTAGGAGCTCTTCTCTTCAATTCAATCGCAATGGTTGCAAAAAGCAATATTTGCACAGTCGCACCACTAGCATACCAAAATGGGCCCGAAACACCATACCTATATGCAACTCCAGAGCTTTGTAGAAGGGTAGCAGCCCAGGTCCAGGAGGATACCACAGCAGATGCCACCAAACCAGATTTTACTGTTCTTCCAGCAGTGCTGAACATCTCCGAAGTTTGGAGTTCATGATTGTAGCGTCTAAGTACCCACGTAACGAGGATCTAATTGGGAGTTAGGAAAGATCCGCGAATATAACAGCTTCGGCCAGTATTTCCGTGAGTTCCCATGTCCCATGAGCATTCACACAATCTTCAAGAAGGGGCAATACGTACCATTCCAAAGGCAAATAGAGCTCCAAGTCCGAGGACAATGCCATATCCCCAGCCCACGTTCAAAGGAGGAGCAATTGGCATCTTTAGCTTTGGATCAAGCGTGTAATGAAAGGTCAGAAATACTGTCTTCGGAGATGGAGTAGGCAAATCAAGAATTGTAATGGAGAAAAAGGTACAGGGTCAATACCCTACAGAATTAAGTTTGCTCACAGCTATTGGGAGCCTGGAGAAGAAGAGAAGAGATGGAAGAAGAGAAGGAAGAAAAAGGTTCGCAAGGGTGAGATATCTGCTGAATTACCTTGTGCCCATGCCATACCCATGCACATGCTTGTGCTTGTGCTTGTGCTTGTGCTTCCAGAACTGCTATGAAAGCGGGTTGGGGCAGCGTTAAGTGGAGAGGCAATACTTTGGTAATGATAATAAAAATGCAAAGATAAGGTCAGAACAGAGCTTGTCGAGTTTTGACCGGCCTTCTGCTCTCGCTTCATTGAAGGCGAACAACTAAACTGTTTCTAGTCGAGGGCGGGGGGCATTGACAGCTGTGTTCCCGGTAGATCTGCATGAAGATATAGTCTGAAGGAGATGATTGGCTGACGAGGGGTTTGATAAGAGAGATGCTGGTGTAACTGCTGCGATAAGCTTATTTTTGAAGTTTTAATTTGATTATCATATGGGTGAAATACGCGATGGGGGGAGCTGGTGGGGCGGGGATATGTGGGATACAGTTTGCGGGACGGCCGAGACAAATTGGAGTATGGAGCCTCTCTCCCACACCCTCCCCGGCCTCCTTGCACTATCAGACGGGACTGTCAACAATGCAGATCCGATATCGCTGCCCTGCCGTTTCCCAATAGCAATAGCTTCAAAGCTTGCGGCATGTATATACCTTGAGATTTGACATGTGGGGGACTCTGCTTCATCCATTGTTAGCCAATATCAAGTTCCAAAATATGTATGCATTTTTATATTGATGAGTAAAGGATCGTAAGCCAGAAGTGATCAAGATCCCTCACGTGTCTACCTACTCTTTTCGCCCGCGTATAGAAAAAGATAAGGCCAGCCTTCATATGGGGGCATTCCGAAGGAGGAGGTTAAACGCCCAGGAAATGGAAGGAACCAGAGCTAGGAAAAGAGAAATGTCTGGGCGCATTCATCCACACCACAAACGCTATAGTTAGTTAAACTCGCTTCCTGTGATTCTTTCAGACCTCTCTGACTTATCGAATTACCAACCACTTGGCTGGGTTCCAACGTCGTTCCTTTGATATGTTGGTGTGATTTCCTGGTTGACTGACCTAAATCTGGTATAGGAAGCAGTATCCTCATGCAAAGTAACAGGCATTCATAGCCATGAAAACACTTTGAAATTGCTGTAAATTCTAGAACCCCCTGCACCCATTGTTGTTCGTCCCTCTGCGTAGCTAGTGAAAATTCCATCCACTTTACGGTATAAACCATCCTTATAGTGATCATCAACTAGCCCAAATACATACGCACGGGCGTGCGAATGATTATGTCCCGCTCAGCATGTTCGCAGTATTTTCACACCCCAGCCTAGCCATTGCCCGTTCCCCCTCATCCATACTGCATATGTTGTTGCTGTTTCGGAGGCCCTCCTCCCCAACCTGGTGGTGGTTGTCCGCGAAGAGGCGGACCATTAGCTTGAGGTTGTAAAGGGATAGCTCCGCCACCACCACCGTTCATTTGTGCGATAACATCTTGTCGATTCTGGAGCGGTTGAGCAAAATTACAAATAGAGCAGATCACATCTTCGTAACCATGGACGCTTAATGGGATAACTGGAACAAAACAGAATGTGAACCAAGGGTTTCGTTTGATGACTCTTGCTGAGTAGTTGCCCTGTTACCCTGTTAATCTATTGATTCAAGAAAGGAAGTAAATACATCCTTACGCAGTTATGACATTGACATAAGAGTCCTTCGTAGCCCTGAATCTGCTTGGAGAACTCTGAGAGCGCATCAGAGAGAGAAGGGCAAGACCATGGCAAAATACGTACCATGCTCCCCACAAGTAAAGATGAGACACATCCCTGCAGTCTTCTACCTTGCCGCAAGGAAATTTGAGATTGCTCGGTGAGTTGAACTTGATGCATAGAATGATTTTGTAATTGTTCTTAGGATGCTTTGTTACACGTCTTGAAGGCGAATATATCAGGCTTGGCGTATTGCACCGCCGTATTGATTGAGCCTAACCCGAGCGCTTACCGTACATTAGGTGCAGTCGAAGCGCATTTTAAGCGCGCCCGCTAAAGAAGCGTGCCACTACAAACCTTTATAATTTTCTGCGAAAGAGTCTCCTTTTTCCCTTCAAGCATCGTCCTCTTCAACGCTGCGTTTCTATGCCACAAACAGATATGTTGGTAATTCAACTGTCAGATCTTATGATCGCTATTATGCATATGAGAAATTCGGAGTAATCTTCAAATCACCTCGTTCCTTTCCCTCGGGCAAAGTGAACTGGTCTGCCCGCGAGGGTTCGACGTGACTCACGTCTGCAATTGGCATCAGAAACGCAGGGCAGGTCTCTCCTTAAATATCAACTCCTTGTGGGAAGAGAAAAAGGTTGAGTGCTTGTTCCTATGGGAGAGCCGTTGCGAAGATTGTGTATGTGAAAGCATGACACTTAAGTGCAATACGCAGCGTGCTGGTTCCTTGTCCATCTCGGTGGGCAAGAGACGGGTACAATTCGATTCCGATTACTCTGTTGAGGACGATGCTTCAACTTCTTTTTCCTTCAGGTCAGTAGCAATTGATCAAGATTGAGGCAAGGATACTACTAATTTTGAGCATGACCCATTCAAATTCAGAAACTGAACACGATTGCAACAAACATCATTTCCTCCGCCCCCGCCCCCGGCCCCACCCCTCCCGAAATCTTCGAATCAAAATCCACTCAGCTCACTAGAACGTGTCTAGTACTCCCCGTTATGATCGGTTGCACCGTAATTGTCTTGCTGTTCGTAGTCTCCATCTCCAGCTTCCGACTTCTTGGTCCTATCAGGATCCACAGTTGATCTCAACAGTTCCAACTCGCCCTGCGAACGAGGAGTTAGTAAGTTTATTTCAGATATATGCTAGCTCTCAAGACACGATTCCAAAGCAAAGAATTTGCGCATTCCTCTTGGCAGAGTAAGAAAAAAGGGTTCGCCCGAGGGATCTTACAATAAGTGCTTCACAATTATCACGTCCCGTGGAGACAGAGGGTAGCAGCTCCAGAATATGCCCTGTTGTGGTGTAGACTTTCTCCTGTAGACGCTTGTTGGATTCAAATAGAGCTTTGTTTTTCTGCGAATTTGACATTTGTTCATTGATGGTTGAGTTGACGGCTTCATCCATGGCCTGTCGAAGCTTTTGACCCATTCCCTGAAGTTTTTTTGCCTGTCCAGCAAATGCACCGTCCTGCCCGTCTTCGATCTCGGAATCTTCACGAGCTTTCTTGCCCTTTACTCTCAAGATCCAAAGCGAAGTTAAGATATCGCGAGAGGTGTATTCCTTGATCAGGCTTATCTCCTCGTCGTAACTCTGTTGGAAACTTCTGTATACCTGTATTGCTTGTTCGAGCTGGGCGAAGAGCTTGCTGATTGCTTTACCAAATGATATTCCGTTAGGATTCCTGCTCCGCCTCATTATCCTTTGCCCAGGTCGTGGATCAATATACTCATCCTCCCTTGGAGATAATCTTCTGGACCTCCTATCCATGTCCCTGTCACCATCCATACTTCCACGATGACCAAAGCCTCTTGGACCTTGACCATACATGTTGAAGGATTGCTCCGGACCCAGAGACAAGTCAAAGTTATCGAAGTAAATTTCAGGACCGCGGTTGTATCGATCGATATAGGGGTCAAATCTTGTTCTTCTGGTGCGATCTTGTTGAAAGAGGCTCATTGTCGATGGGAAATTCCATGAATCCATCGCATCCGATGCTGTACTTGACTTAAGGCTTGCCCAGCTTGGTGTGGAGCCTTAAGTCCAAAAACGAGCACGACCTTGTGATCAAGATATAGAGAAATATGGACCTTTGAGCTACTATCACATTGCCTAAACAGCCAACGGGTTTCAGCATGATATGCGGCACGTGACGAGCGATTTCTAGAAAGAAATCGTTCCTCAGACGCTTGTACGTCGTTATGCTAAGTAGGCTTCGCAGAAGTCTACTTCTGTCCTGTTATGATAGTACCATAGCTATCAATCCTAAAAACGCAATATACTATGACCACTACATATGCCATGTACAATCACGTATAGTTCGTATGACAATTCTAAAGTTATGATTCGTACAAATGCTGTGTAACAAATACCACATGCAAGCCCCACTAACGCACCATCCCGCCACTAACAAGAGGACCCCTCACGTCATTCCTAATTACCAATCCAATATCTCATCCTCTGCCTCCTTTCAATGATCTACCATCCGAACGTTCCGCTAATAATAACGTCGATCTCTCGAGTCCTCCGTCATTACAATAAGATCAATTACCCTTACTTTCATTTTCTAAAACAGAGACGGTTTGTAAGCCAAAGCATCATGGCGGAATTTCCTCCCGCAAAGGTTAGGGCTGTTGCTAGTGAAGTAGCTACGCTGCTAAAACAAAAGGGACAAACCATTAGTGTTGCTGAAACTGTATGTTACCTTCCTTTGCTAAATGTTTGGCATTTGTCCAATATCTCCCAATCCTTGAATCCCAATGTTTGCAGGGACCTGTGCATTTCCGAACTACAAGAGTAGTACAAGAGTAGTACAAGAGAAAACAAACTATTTGAATAGATGGAAACTTATACAATATTCAAATATAGGCTGCCGGAGGAATCATCTCTGCTTCTCTTCTTGCTACACCTGGAGCAAGCGGGTTTTACAAAGGTGGTTTGACGGTGTGCTTGCCTTCCTTTCCACTTCTTGCTTTATTCCCAACCTAAATCATGTAGTTATACACTCTTGAATCACGCGTAGCATTCGGTAAGGCCCTTGTCCCTTTGTCCATGTGCCATGTCACACGCCATTATCTGATCTTTGGATGCTGTAGCGGGATGGACCCAAGAATCAATAAGCAGCTACAAAGGCCCGACAACAGAGATCGTTGCTGAATTGGCAACAAATGTACGGGCGAAGCTGGGGAGTACATATACAATTTCTGAATCGGGAACTGCGGGGCCAACAGGAGGGAATACGCCGAATAGAACTCCGTATGTATTGCTATCTTCAAAGAGCGGCAGAGGCAGTTGGAGCAGAATGTGTACTGATGGTGTGTAGAGGTTACGTAGCTCTCGCTGTTGCTTCTGAAAATGGGACATATAAGAAAGAACTTTCGACTGGGTTGGGTGGTAATAGGGAAGGAAATATGATCGCGTTTGCCGTGGAGGCACTTACGCTTCTGAGAGATGTGCTTAAAGGGGATGCGAAGCTGTAACATTGTTTATGTAATGTTACAGTTCAATTGATCCAAGAATGCGTGCTGGGAATATTCGGTCTATTTTAAGAGTGCTTTCTGAACTCAAGAGTGTTATTCTTTCCTGAAAAAAAAAAAAAAAAAGTTTTAATATTATTTCTAATAACAAAATATATCTTGATCTCGAAACCTTGGCCAGAACAGGGCCGGTTATAACGCCAATGCAGCGAGAGCTAAACAAGAGTTTGCACACACAAGGTACCATATAACACGCAAAAGGGTTACAATACAAGGAATTGTAGTCCTACCGTATTTAGTAGCTGCGAAAGCGTCGTTAAGACATCTATAGGTTGGGCTTGCTTTCTTCTCGAGAAATAGTCGATTTCAAAAATAATATAGGAAGAGAGACTCCGCCGCAAAGATATTCCTCAACGATAGGAATTTTCAGTGTTCTCAAATGATTATCCTCTATAGTTCCTATTTCATTCAGTCATGCCCAAAGAGGACTAACAAGTACATCTAAATTAACTAACATTCAGGAACATAAATTAGATAGAGGTTTGTAGTTCAGGCAAGAGCAGGCTGATGATACTCGTGAAATGGTGCTTCCTGTGCATTGGTGACATATGTTGGAAGAGAAATATTTATTGTTATAATCCCTGCGGTAAAATTCGAACAAAAGCCCAGGGCTCTTCTTCTGTCTAAAGCTCGAAGGCAGTTGCCAGCGTTACAGATGGGGCCATAAGGAAAAGTTGGTTGACCCTGTATGGTGAGATGATGAGTGCTTTGGTAGGGAAGGAGAGTACATTATTGGTTGTAAATATAGTCAGCAGATGATGGCAAAGGAGACAAGGAGTCCACAGCGGGTTATGCGTGTAGGGAGATAAACGGGTGGCAAAGAGGTTGACAATCCCGAAGATTCTGCAATTATAGTGTGATAATTGAAAAAAGAACGAGCTGAAAAGACACGGACGATCGTACTCCCTGTACGTAGCGTTACATACGTAGGAAGTGATATGGTTTCTGTAACTATGCTAGGAGTGAATGCTAAACAAAATGGTTGTACGTCGCCCCTGCTAAGAGCTCTGAGATAATTATCAGCGTTGCAGCCTGGACCAAAAACATCCCGCGAAATTATTGTCGACACCAGAAATGTGATAGATTCTGGACTTTAGACTGTTATAGATTCAGTTGCTGTCGCAGCAAGGAAAGATGTTAGAATCGACAAGAAAACAATTGATGATGACAAAAAGCTAGAGACGGTCGTGCATTTCTTCCCCGTCTCACAACGACAACTCGAACTCGACAAACCTGAAAGACATAGAAGTCAGCATGTTGTCCTGTAGATTTATAGACTTATAGACTTTCTACAAATGAATAAACAGATAATAATAAGGGACATCGGCCTATTCAAATATTATACCAGCCCCAAGAGAGTAGTACACTTACTAAATGAATAGAAACTTTCAATGTAGAGCTCGATATAGACGATGAAGAGGTCCCAACATGAGCTGGATAGGCGCAGGAACAGACATATGATATTTGAGATATAATGCTGGAACTACACGGTGCTACGGGGTACGCTGAAATATTGCTGGCGGTTGTTGTGATACTTGCTGTAAATCAAAGGTAGAAAGATTGCGCAGGATTTCTAACGGCATTGTTATTAAAAGCTCGATGACAGCCGTCACAAGTTCCATTAGTTCACTTTCTTTGTCACCAAGGATGTAGCGGTGGTGGATAGGAAGTTGTCACCCACTTGTTGTAATTATAGTTGTTGGGTGATATGTTAGACACGAGGCCAAGAGCCACGACTAATAAAATTTTAAGAGAGCCGTTTCAAGATGTTGAATTCAAGACCGTGAAGGGATATTCTTTGGAACAAAGAAAATTATACACACAACCAGAAGAAGTCTTAAGAAAGGCCCATATATAAGCCTCTTATACCAACCCTAGAGTACTTTGGAACAGCTCCCTTGGGAACGTCGGCAGCAGTTGGGATTCTTGTATTGGTACGAGTGTAGAGTTCCTTGCGGTGTGGAGTGCAAAGGATATTGGATAGATGACACTGGTCTGATCTGGTCGTTTTTGGAAATGATTTTGATATTACCTCCCCTCCTATATCGTTTCCTCTGGGCTTACATATCCAAACAAGGCTGAGCCCATCTCGTCAGCTCTGATTTGCTGATTGATGATGCCTTTCGTGCCTTACGTGCCTTAAGGTCAACGCCCGGAAGCCGTAGCGCGTATTCGATCTACCGTATCGGAGCCGGCGCCTTCAGAAGAGAATAAGATTTCACAATCTTCAACACCCAAATTTAAATATTCGCCTTCACTTGCACAACCGCGATCTCTTGATGAGGTCCTATCGCATGCTACCATTCTTCCTACTCCTCTTGCTGTAAACCAACTCGGGGACCCGGGTTACGAATATATTACGCTGGGCGCGTCCTGAAATAGCTCCAGGGGGGAGAACGTGAAGATGGTAAGAAGGCCACAAACTAATATGGCACATGGGAAACTCGTAGATGCTGACAAGCTCTCATATCCAGGGTACTAGCCGACGTCCAAAGGGGGAGAAGACCCCCAAGAATGCGCAAAGCAGTGGTCGTGGGGCAGCTTCGGGCAGCAGCAAGCCAAATATCAAGAAAGCCACCTTCGACACCAAAAAGAAGCAGGAGATTGGAGTTTCCGATCTTACGTTGATCAGTAAAGTCACAGAAGAGGCAATAAATGAGAACTTGAAAAAGAGATTTGAAGCTGGAGAGATTTATGTAAGAACAAACCTGCAGGCCCTGGCTAGCCCCAGAAGACAAGACTACCTGTCTGCTGTAAGTGACAGAGAATTTGGCTGATAAAACCGGATCAGACATACATTGGACATGTGCTTGTTTCTGTCAATCCTTTTCGAGATCGTAAGTCTTGCCAGATCGGACCCGCAAAGTCTCGGCGCTGACAATTCATAGTGGGAATCTATACCGATACAGTCCTGGACAGCTATAAGGGCAAAAATCGTTTGGAGGTCAGTCATATTATCCTCGATTAATTAGCCGCCTACTTACAACGTTCAGATGCCACCTCATGTATTTGCCGTCGCCGAATCTGCCTATTACAACATGAACGCTTATAAAGACAATCAATGTGTCATTATTTCAGGAGAATCAGGTGCTGGAAAAACTGAAGCTGCAAAGCGTATCATGCAATATATTGCCAACGTCTCCGGCGGTAGTAATTCTTCGATTGATGAAGTCAAAGAGATGGTCCTGGCAACCAATCCGCTTTTAGAATCGTTTGGCAACGCAAAGACGTTGAGAAACAACAACTCGTCACGATTCGGTAAATACTTGCAGCTGCAATTTAATGCTCAGGGTGAACCTGTTGGGGCTGACATTACTAACTACTTGTTGGAAAAATCGAGAGTGGTTGGACAAATTACGAACGAACGAAACTTTCACATATTCTATCAGTTTACGAAAGGAGCGTCTGCAGACTATCGTACTAACTACGGAATACAAACTCCTGATAGGTATTTGTACACAAGCAAATCAAAGTGCCTCGAGGTGGACGGGATTAATGATATCGATGATTTTGAGGAGACTTTGAAGGCCATGAAAATCATTGGATTATCACGACCAGAGCAAGACGAAATTTTTCGGATGCTGGCTGCAATATTATGGGCAGGAAATATTCAGTTCAAAGAGGACAAGGATGGATATGCTATTGTCACAGACCAGACTGTTGTCGACTTTCTTGCTTACCTCCTTGAGGTCCAGCCAGCCCAAGTCGTCAAAGCCATAACCATAAATGTCCTTGAGCCACGACCTGGAGAAAAGATTGAAGCCACACAAAATCCAGCTCAAGCCATGGCTTTACGAGATGCATTGGCTAAGGCACTCTATTACAACCTTTTCGACTGGATTGTAGGACGCGTCAACATTTCTCTCAGAGCCCGAGGTGCTACAGCAAACTCAATTGGCATTCTTGACATCTATGGCTTTGAAATATTTGAGAAGAACAGTTTCGAGCAACTTTGCATTAACTATGTCAATGAAAAGCTCCAGCAGATCTTTATCCAGCTCACCTTGAAAACAGAGCAAGAAGAATACGCTCGGGAACAGATCCAGTGGACACCAATCCAGTACTTCGATAATAAGATTGTTTGTGATCTGATTGAATCTACACGCCCTCCAGGAATATTCTCTGCAATGAAAGATGCTACGCGGACTGCGCATGCAGATCCAGCTGCTTCCGATAGAACGTTCATGACAGCCATCAATAGCATGTCTCACAAACACTTAGCTCCTCGTCAAGGCAACTTCATTGTCAAGCATTATGCCGGTGATGTTAGTTACACTGTTGATGGCATCACGGACAAAAATAAGGACCAGCTTTTGAAAGGTTTACTGAATCTCTTCGAACAGAGCACAAATGCATTCGTTCACACCTTGTTTCCGGATGTTGTTGACCAAGACAACCGGAAACAACCCCCATCTGCCGGCGACAAAATCAGAGCATCTGCAAATGATCTTGTTGCCACTTTAATGAAGGCGACTCCGTCGTATATCCGCACAATCAAACCCAACGAAAACAAATCTCCGAAGGAGTACCATGTCGCTAACGTCTTACATCAAGTCAAATATCTTGGTCTCAAAGAGAATGTCCGCATTCGACGTGCTGGATTTGCTTATCGACAAACCTTCGACAGATTTGTTGAAAGATTTTATCTTCTTTCCCCACAAACTTCCTATGCTGGAGATTATACCTGGACTGGAGACGCAAAGTCCGGTGCTAAACAGATCATGAAAGACACCAGCATTCCAGCTGAGGAGTTCCAGATGGGTGTGACGATGGCCTTTATTAAAGCTCCAGAAACTCTATTTGCTCTAGAGCATATGCGGGACCGTTATTGGCACAATATGGCTATCCGTATTCAACGTGTTTGGCGAGCATTCTTGCGCATCCGCATTGAGGCTGCTATCCGTATCCAAAGACAATGGAGAAAGACAAGAGTTGGTGCGGAATTTCTAGCTCTCCGAGAAAGAGGCCATAAAGTTCTTCAAGGCCGCAAGGAGAGACGCAGAATGAGTCTTCTTGGCTCCAGACGCTATATTGGTGACTATCTCGGCGTAAACTCCAACATTGGCCCTGGATCGCGTATTCGTGAAGCCACAAATCTTGCGAGCAATGATCAAGTCATTTATTCAAGTCGTGGTGAACTCCTTGAGACAAAATTTGGTCGGTCTAGTAAGCTGAGTCTTAGAATTTTCGTCCTAACTAGGAGCAAATTCTATATCCTCACACAACGTTTGGTTCAGACTCAGCTAGTAAATACTCTCGAACGAACTATTCCGCTAGGTGCTATCAAATTTGTTAGCATATCAGCTTATCAAGATGATTGGTTCTCATTAGGAATTGGTTCTCCACAGGAGCCAGATCCATTGCTCACTTGCATTCTCAAGACAGAACTTTTCACGCATATGCAAATAGTCATGCCTGGTGGGGGATTTAATCTCAAGATATCCGATTCAATTGAGTATGCCAAGAAGCCGGGCAAGATGCAATTGATCAAGGTCCTCAAAGACTCAACCGTGCGAGAAGATTTCTACAAGAGTGGGGTCATCCATACAACTCAGGGACAACCACCAAACTCACAATCACAACCCATGCCCAAAGGCAAGGCAGTTCCTGCAAAACCCTTCACTAAAGGCCGTCTTATCAAACCTGGTGGACCTGGCGGACGCCCATCAAGAATCAGCAACACAAACAGAAATACAAAGCCGGTTACCAATTCATTTGCACCTATTGCCTCACAAGGAAGAAGTGCACCTCAACCTGTTGCTGCACAGGCTATCGCTGCTTCTATTCCTACTCACACCAAAAACATATCTCAACACTCCGTGGGCAGAGCTGCCACCCCCTCCCCCTTCCCTGTGGCGAACCGACCTCCTTCGTGTGCAGTCGACTGACGACGACCGTGCAGGCGTCGGTTCCCACGAGTCCATATGTTGTGCGGATCGATGGGTCGATGCGCTCCATCTCCCGGCGACGTCCAGGCTCCATCACAGGGACGCCCCGAGAGCAGAGGTGCCGTGCCGAGGGACGCGCCACGGAGATGGGGAGCGTGGAGGGAGGGATGGAGGGAGGGACGGAGGGAGGGGAGGGGAGGTCGCCATCCGGGGGATGTGTGAAGGCAATTTCACGGCCGGACGATGATGTACGCCACGGCCGTGAGCTGGTACCAAGACGGCGTAGGTGACGCCGTGATTCTTCACCACCGTGCGATGATCCCAGATGGGGTACATCATTGTTCCTGAAACATGGACATCTCCTGTACTGCCCTCCCGTGGCAATCATATCCACGCAGAGCGATAACGCACGATAACGCGGCGCTGCAGGTGCAAGGGGAGAGGAGTATTGAGATGAGACTTGTCCTCGGCGGCGACCTCCCTGCGAGTCATCGTCCCAGAGGAGGGGCCGGCGGCGTGTGGGGGGCTCGCCCTCTGACTGGCTGCCTGGTGCCCTCCACCCTCCGTGCAATCTTACGCCGAGCTGGGGAGACGCGTATTTCCCCGTCAGCATCGC
The DNA here is from genome assembly GCA_002276475.2 of Chlorociboria aeruginascens. Classification (NCBI taxonomy): domain Eukaryota; kingdom Fungi; phylum Ascomycota; class Leotiomycetes; order Helotiales; family Chlorociboriaceae; genus Chlorociboria; species Chlorociboria aeruginascens. The sequence continues at coordinate 56,294 of NCSK02000115.1, read as the reverse complement.
GTTGAGAGCGACGCGACTTGACTGAGATTGTGGTGAGATTGCGAACACGTGCCCCCAACCCTCCTCACTTCCGTCAATGGTCCTGCGACAGCAAAAGGGGTGGAGGGACTGCAAGTGTTGACCATGTTTCCTTACCTGGTATCGATAACAGTATGTGCCTTACTTGGCTGGATGTCCATGTGAGTTCGCGCGGCCTTCCTGATCGGTGAGCGGGGAGGGGAGAGCAGGCACGTGACGAGATCCTCCTCACTCCTTCGGAAGGTGCCTCTGGAGAACTCATCTGGGAACATAGGGATAAGCACCCACTTCTCATGGTCGGGACCATGTTTCACATAGGAGGGCCCTGGGATATCATGTTGTCCTATCCCAAGATCATTACAGTTCAGAGAGGTAAGCAAGGCACGGCAGTGCAATCGGTAGATTCCCTATTGGTCTGCATGGAGATCCCGACAGGGAGAGGGAGGGGATGAGGTATATGAAAATTGAAAGTAGAGAGGTATGAGAGAGACTGCGAGCACAGGATAGCGTCTAAAAATAAACTCCCGCTACTTAAATCAGTGTGGTGCCTTCCTTCTTCAAGAGCAGAATAGTAATCTCACTCCCTTGCATAACCTCTCTCACATCTCCCAAGGCCGCTCGTAAGCCAAGGATAAGTTTCCGGACCACATCCTTCTCAGTCCCAACGAGTGAGGGGTGTGCTTCTCTCCACCGGGTGACCGGACTGGCCGTTGCCAATCCCCTTTCCACATCATCAAGTGTACTGAGCTTGCCCCCGCCAAAAAAGGTCTCGCCATTGCTGAGCACTCCACCACGGTCATAGTCGTGCTTGACATACGCGGACTCGGGAAAGGCGGAGACGGGCGTAGGCAGGTCCCATGGAAGAGGGAGGTTGTCATACATGCCTCGTGAGAGGAAACTTGCGGGGGCTTCGTAAGGGGCGAGTTCCTCGGCGAAGCGACGTCCCATCTCTCGACACTGAGCAGCGTTAGGCGTAGAAGGATCTAGAGATCTTGAGTCATGGAATGTAGATTAAATCTGATGTGGTGCCACTCACGAACAAATGCCGATGCTGTGAAGAGAAGTCAGCGAGAGATCTATGAGGCATCCCGCCTCTCAATGAACCCCAGACTCACCTCTCGTCCAGATGGCGACGGTCCCGCCAGGCTTCAAAACTTCGGCACACTCGACCCAGAACTTGTCCATCTCAAACCAGTGTGCCTAACCCGATCATCAGTTCCCCTGTCTCCGTGATATGCTCTTGACCAACGTACCGCCATCGCCACAGTAACCAGATCAACACTGCCCGCGGCTAGACCGCCCACACGAGAGAATTCCTCTGCCGGACACAGTTCAAATCTGATCTCCTTTCCAGATCTGGTCTTCCCTCCCATTTCTCGGGCCGTTTCGATCATGGCAGCTCCAGCGTCTATCCCGATAGCCTCATCGAACGCCAGCGCAAGATCACGGGTAGCGTGTCCTGGACCACACCCACAGTCAACCACTAGACCCAGATCCCCGTTTGTAGCCGCGTGATGCTTGAGAATGGTTTCGTAGATGGCGGGAACATATGCTTGTCGGTGGGTAGCGTAGACCTTGGCCTGATCAGAACGATATGATCGAAACGTAGGATCTGCTGGAGCCGATGATGAAGCCATGATTGAGAAGTACACGAACGTCCTTGGTCTCCCTCAGGACATCAAGACGCCTCCCGAGTTATAGAATATGGGGTAGACCGGGCTTCGGGGTTGAGCACAGCCGTTGGTCCCCCGGCCCCCTCAAATGAACTCTGTGACTTTCTAGAGGATTTTATCCAATTGATTCGTCAAGGACCTGTATACCCCTTGCTGTAGCCCTTGTCAACGGGGGGAAACAGAGCTTATCGAGGGGAGAGTATCAATGCTATGCCAGCTGCACAACTCCGCCGGGCTCCACGATTCATGCTTCCTCCATAAGGAGATCCATAAGGAGGTGGAGCCTGGTGGGAGAAGCTGCCCATGTCAAGCTCGTGTTCACGGCTGCTGGGATGACCCCTGCCCATACCGTGACGGTTCCGGAGGCTTCTTCCTGCGGCTGACCAGCCAGATGCTGTGCCACATAGGGTGAGAACCCAAGTGGCTCGGCAAGCCCACAATAAAACTCTCCTTGGACTGCAAGCCATCAACAAACAGAGCACAACTTCTTGCAAACCCTTCAAGCCCCAACCTCCGTCGGAGAACGTGTGCGTGAACACATCATCTCAACCTGTCGACTGTGGTACATCCCGAGAGCAAGAAAGCAAGCAAACCCCGCCGTCATCTAGCCCTTTACGCCCGCCTGAAGCATCCTGATCCTCACCACTACACCACCCATATCCCTCCCAAGACAGAGAACAACGACGCCAGTGAACACATCGTCTCGACCTGTCGACTGTGGTACATCGTGAGAGCAAGAAAGTAAGCAAACCCCGCTGTCACCTAGCCCTCTACCCCCGCCTGAAGCATCCTGATCCTTACCACTACGCCATCCATAACCCTCCCAAGACAGAGAACAACGACGCCAATGAACTGACTACCACGAAGCCATCCATATCCTTCCAAAGACAGAGAACAACGACGCCAATGAGCTGACTACCACGAATACCACTGCAAGAATATCATACAGGCAGTTGGCGGGATCATTTCGATGCCCTGGACTGATGGGGCCGTCCCAATCACTTCACTCACAGATGCACGCCTCCAGGAATTGTCGTTGGAAAGGTCTGACGTCCCCAAGATCTCTGAGAAGAACTAAGCACTGCTCCAGTCATCCAGGGGATCCAGGTTACAATTGCGTAGAATGGGTGAGACTGGCCCTAACACGACTTCAGGAGGAAAACATCATCACGTCTCATTCTGTCCTGGGATGGGATGGGATGCAGAGAGCTGCACCCAAGATCTCGAAGAGGAACTAGGCACTGTTCCAGTCATCTAGGGGATCCAGGTTACAATTGCGTAGTATGGGTGAGACTGGCCCGAACACGACTTCAGGAGGAAAACATCATCGCGTCTCATTCTGTCCTGGGATGGGATGGGATGCAGAGAGCCGCACGAGAGTATGTTGCAAAGAAGAAACAAGAGGGAAGACACGAGCTAGGATGGGAAGGGGACGTCTCAAGGGTGGCCACCTATGATTACTGCTCACAAGTGGAGATAGTACCTTACGTATAACTTGATAGGCACGAGCTTCACAGACGAGTGATTGGGAATGAATGCTTATCTATTAGCTAGAAGCTCAATCTATCGGACGAGTGTCCCGAAGTACTAGCTCCTAGGAAGATTAAACCCCATTGTCATTTTCTTTGTATGTTTGTTGTATGCTCTGATGCGCGCTCTCAATGTTTTCCTCCTGAAAAATGCCAATCTTCGCTAGAGCCACAGTATTTGGCTCTCCATGGACCATTGCCTAGAGATGAAACGCAGAATTCCAGCGGTCCTGATAGAAATCCTTCCCAGAGTACGAATTTGAGGGAGAGCTCTCGAAGGACGTTGGTGAAAGAAAGCAAAAGCAAAAGGGCAGATAGGGACATTAGGAAAGGGGGCAATTGTCAATTAGTGATGGGGAAAAGAAGAACGAAGTGCATGAAGAACAGTGTGTGATGTTGAACAAGGGATCAACGGGTTGTATGGCGGGAAGATGATGAGACACCTTCAAGAAATGCTTAGGCTTGTCTGATTGTCGGACTCGTGTATGGGTCGAGATTGGATGTGTCGCCTCGAGGTTTTCGATGACCTTTCGTCTAAATTCCAAATTGCTGGGAGGCACTTGAGAGGATTATTGCACCAAGAATATTCTAGTCAAGTCCCATTTCGCGTCTCACATCCTGTTCGACACTCGCCAATAGCGCTCGAGCCTCATCCTCTCTTCCGGAATTTCTCAAGTAAAGGATGGAAGGTTCGGTATTCCATGCTTCGTCCCTCATGGCTCTGTATCTAGCTTCCCCTTGTGCTCGATTTCGTCTTGCTTGGGATACTTCATGCGCTTCTTGGAAGCTCGTGGAAGACGCATAGCTCAATGGTCTGTTCAGGCCAGGCATCGCATGATGAGCAGATGACCCTGCGGATGCCGAAGGAGGTGGTGGAGACAATGGTGGAGGAAGAGCTAAAGGACGTGCTGGAAGAAGTGGTGGAGACAATGGTGGAGGAAGAGCTAAAGGACGTGCTGGAAGAAGTGGTGGAGACAATGGTGGAGGTAGAGCTAAAGGACGTGCTGGAAGAGATGGTGGAGGAAGTGCTGGAGGACGTGCTGGAAGAAATGGTGGAGGACGCGCTGGAGAAAATGGCGGAGGAAGTGCTGGAGGACGCGCTGGAAGAGACGCCGGAGGAAGTGCCGAAAGACGCGCTGCAGGGTGTGCTGGGGGTGCTGAATGAGGTGGTGGAGGAGGTGCCGATGAAATGGGAGCCAATCTTTGCATAGCTGTCACAGCAACCGTATTCGTGGAAGTCTGTTGCATTCTGTTTCGCGCCAGATTCTCCTCTGCAGCTGGAGTACGTGGGAGCAAAGCTCTAGCGAGATGTCCTCTTGGTGTACTGGGTATTGGATCGAGCGATGGTGCTTCTCTCGGAACAAAAATGGCTGAAGCAGTAGAACTTCCAGTATTTCCTGCGTCGCGTCTGTACAAGTTTCTGGTAGCAGGTGTAGGCGTAGGAGCGTCATCACCCAGGAACCGATCTATAAGGTCATTTCTCGAGCCCGGGCTATCCTCGTTACTAAACCGTCCTGAGCTGGTAGCACCTCTAGCACCATCACTTGCCCTAGCACCATCACTTGCCCCTGGTCTATTGAGGCGACCTGAGCGTCCTGCTGGACCTCTACTAGTCATGAAAGTAGTGGTTGAATTTGGAGGCTGAGTTCTCCTCTGGTTGAAGCCTTGCGCAGGCTCTTCAGGGCCTGTATAATCAGGTGCGCTTCTGTGATTGCTTCGACGGAGCCTCCTAGCAGGATGAGGGTCCCAGTCTAGATCATTGAAGGAAACTTCATGAATACCATCCCTCGTGGCTGCAACGATACATCTAATACAAAATTGAGCATTGCACATAGTGCAACGTTGTACAACACTTGTATTGTGCTGATGGCATCTATCGCACTTCGTAGTGTGCACATACTGCGGTTCCCAGGAATTGTGCTTCTCCTTCTCAGCATTCAGATACTCATATGTTTGACTTGCAGTTGGTGGAAGCGCATCAACATCACTGTTCATTCCTTCCGTGCTGATCCTTGGGGGTCGGTTTCGTCTGCTCATAGGGACAACGGTTAGGCCATGGGGCATCTCGAACTTTCGCTTCTTTGTCCTGCCAGCGTTACCAGTAGAAGCAAGACTATGGTGACCAGCAGGTCTCTCATTTGAAGCGTCGTTGCTGCTTGATTCTCCGAATGATCTAGATCTTCCCTGTTGAGTTGGCCGGGAAGCATTGTTCGAAGTAGTGGCGCCCATCTCGGTGTTGCTATTTGCACGAGTTCTCGAGGGACTACGGCTTGGCTTCTCGTTATTTCCGTCTTCAGAAGTCATATCATCGATGTCTCCAGCGTTGTCTCTCGGCTTGTTCGACATCTTGTCGCTCGGGGGAAGCATTGGAGATGTATGAAGGGGTAGTAGAAATATTTGTGTGCGGAATACTTCTGTAAGCGAGTTTAATTTATTAAAATTGTGCTAAAATGAATTTGCCAATTGATGTTAATAATAGCTAACCAATAAATCTTAGTAAATTATTTATTTTATTATTTTATTTAGCTAGACCCAACGAGCCCTGTATTTCTCATGAATTTTGCTGCCTTGAGTGCCATTGCTGGCTCTCCCAATACTTCCCTAAGATCCTGGCTCTCCCTGGTTCTCTGGTTTCCCCATGTTGCACGCCGAAGGCTACTTTGAGACCCTATTCCACAATCACATTTGTCATCTTCCACGTCTGGCACTTTCCTGAGGCATAGGAACTGCCGGAGGCCTATCTTTGCTGAGCGGAGCTGTACGATTAGGGAGCTAAAAGGTCTTGGAAGTGGCTCATGTAAGTGAAGCACTCTTAAGGTAGGTTTTGGGCAAATCCTGCCCAGCTCTCCCTCTCTCCACTCCCCTGGCCACTCTCTAGGCAAGAGAGAGTTGTGGGCTGCTCTCTCATTGCCGTGAGTATTGACTATCTAGGTGGCTTGTACGCAGTTTCAGCAGTGTCTATCTTCTGTTACGCGCAGGAAGCAGATCCCTCATCATCCTAAGGCTTGATGAAAAGGGGTGCGTTGCACGAGTCCTCTGTGATCTCGCAGACCTGAGTTTCTCTGGCATAGCTACTGCTCATTCAGCAGCTGGAATCTAGTATGACATAATCAATCGGTGGAACTCAGAGGAATCCTTTCAGCACTTCAGATGGCGACCAAAAGTTGCAGGAAATCAGTCATGGTCCTCTCGGACAATCACACAGCTATCAGATCCATAGCGAACCCAGCTAACCAGTCTGGACAGTACATACTTTTACAGATCCTCGAGCTCGTGTACGACGTGAAACAGAAGGGGATGGAATTGGAATTCCACTGGGTCCCAGCACACATAGATATAGCAGGGCAATGAAAGAGCAGGCAAAACGGCGAGGAGGCGACGGGCTGGCACAGGATCTGACAACGAGGTCGAATAGCTGGCTTCTATCTACGAATATATACATACCCATAGAAGTGCTTTGTGTGTGGCTTTGGTATATGGCTCTATTCAGACCAATTGTCCTCCTATATCTACGCTCCTTAGATACCTAGTGGGCCACGGCCACAGAAGAGCCCCAATGCAACTTTGCTAGGCACAGCAACCGTGATTTCACGATCCCCCTGATCCTCACGAGAGAAACCCTTCCCAACGTTCTCTCTCGTCCAAATCACACTCTCCATGCTCCCAGTCATCCAACCCTCGAATTGCTCTGCCTCTTGAAACATGTGTGATATGCTGTGCCCTTCGAACTGTCTTCTTTGCCCTGGCCACGAGCAGATTATACACAAAAAGTACTCCCCAGAAGAGGCCACGCCAGCTGTCTCTCCGGCCATCCATTTCTGTTATTAGAAATCTAATGATAACTATATTAAAGTTTTAGCAAAATGAAATAAAATAATAGATAACTTGCTACAAAAGAGATAATATAATTGATATTTTATCTATTAGAGCATTAAAAAAGATTATTGCGGCAATATTATAATAATTTTATAGTTAAGCATTCTAAATTTTCCAAGATATATAAACTAATTCGATCAAATTATTTCCATACCACTCGAAGCCATTTGATCAAAGCCCATTACATCCAGCCCCACCAGCCAACGGCGTTGAAGATCCATGGAACTCGTTACTTCCTCGTTAGACTCTCCCAGAAGACGACGACGACTCAAGCTTATATTGCTCTGGTGGGCCGAGGCTTCATCGTCTCAGACCAAAGTGAGCCTTATAAGCCTGCCAATGCCTCGACTGTAGCTTGTGTTTCCGTATTTCATCAACCGCATTGCTTGGTCCTTTCTCCATCTCTCTTCCATCTTTCTCTAACTATTTTATGATATGAAATAGGCCATACTTAGAACGGCTTGCTACAAGGCCACGCACGGCGTGGCCCCTCCCAGCGATATTGCCAGTCACGCAGATCACTGTTTCGACTACCCTCGGCAGGTGATCATATGCTCTGCTGATGTGAGCTTAGAGTAATTGGTAGAGGGCGAGGTAGGGACGGATGGATGGGGAACTACGCATCAGTGCCGGGATTATGAGCAACTTAGCATCTGGGCGGAGCAGCATCGTAGTGAAAATGGCAGTGGCATTTTATGAGTTTGGAATAGAAGATGAGCTGATACGCCAGAATCAGAATAATTACACTGGTATTCTCCGTGATAATGATGCAATGATTAAATAGCCCCTAAATTCCCCAAACCGATCAGAGAGTGTGACTTAGGCCCAACCAAGTGCAGGAAGCTCACGTGTCCCGGGACCCCGAGTGATGGGTGCAGAATGATATGGCCAGAGAAACGCCCTGAACGAGCCGAAAGGGGGGTGTAGTGTGGGAACGCGCTTGCTGCACTTCACATACTGCTCCTTATGAACGGAGTTGTCCTTAAGAACCCCGGCGATGATGAATCAACAATGAGGAGAAGAATAACCTGATTATGTTTTATGCCTGTAGCTAACTAATGTGTCAGGGTAGAAACCACGTGCTTCACGATTATCTAACTACCTGTAGGTAGATACCTAGGTATCTGTTGGGGTGGTCACGGACTCGCGTGACGAGCGCCCTCTGTACTTAGATCTTCTCTTTGTAGCATGCTTCTCTCTTCAGACGCACCACACTCCAGAATCCTTCTATTTGAACTCGATTCCAGTGTGGACTTCTGTGATAGTGTCCCATTGAGCAATCTCTGCGATGTCAATGAAGACCTCAAGCGAGGTCCAACGATACCAACACTTGAAAAATCACCTATTTAGTTCGAATTATAAAGAACTATTCGAAATGAACTTGTTCTTAGAGTAGATAATATTGCATTTCACACTCAACAAAGTAGGAAAGGCATTCTTAAACGAGGAGGACCCTATAACAGTTAGCATGTATATAAGAGATCTTAACAGAAAATACTTACGCATTAATACAGCCGTCATTCTCGCAGTGATTTGTCACTTGGGCCCATCGTCCCCAAACAACCCGTCCACTTGCTGTCACCAATCCCAAGGCACTGACATTAACCTCAATGATAGTACCCTTAGTCAACACGCCAAGATGAGTATAAAGCGGATTTTGCGGATTTTTCTTGACCTAGTGTAGTGGTTAGAAGAAGGAGATTCATGATCTAAGAATTTACTTACACTGATAATAGGCAATTGTACTGTAACGCCAAGCTCTGGGTGTGTAACATTAGCGTGCTTGTACCGAAGAGCCATTGGTCTTATAAATCTCTCGTACTTGACAGGTCGACGAGTGAAGTCCTAGAAGATAGGTAAACATGCTAATCCACAAAGAGAGCAGTTGACTAACTGGCCCGACAAAGGTTGGCTTTGTAATCATTCTCTTCCAGCTCTTCTTCGCCGTCTTCTTCCCGGTAGTAACCACCTTGAACATCTCCTGCTCAGATATACCCTTGACCTTTGGTAACGGTACACTAAACCGCGCAGCCTTCTCCGCCCGCTTCTGCTTAATCGCGCTTGATAGCGCCTTTGCGCTTGTAGGGTTTGATCTGTCGAGGAGATATCCCGGAAGAGGTGTGCTTGAAGGTTCGTTGGGCGTGGAGGAATTGACGTTACGTTCTTCCAGGCTTTTGATTTGCTTCTTCATCTGGATCTTCTCATGGTGGCGCTTCTTGTGATAGAGCTTCGCCCGCAGACCAGTCAACTTCTGTGCATTGTCGGAGGCTTTGTGGGCTTCGCGGGCAAGGCGTTTGCGCTGACGTTCTGCATGATCAAGACTAAAGTGTGATTGTTAGAGTGCTGAGAGAGGGAAATGGATTGAGATATATGCCATACCGCTTGCCATGAAGCTTCTGCCACCGCTCAATGTACTCGTTCTGAGGCATTCTGAAAGCTGTGATGTGATTTTTCCGAATTTGTGTCGCGACAAAAATCTTTGCGGGATGCGCTTGTCTGTTGAGGTTACGTAAGGCCACCTAAGGCCACCACGTTACAGGCTAGACCGCCTATCACATACAAGAAGTAAGAAAAATCCGCCCAGAATAATCCTTACATCTTATTCTACAATTAGCCCTGGGGACAAGCAGTTATCTTACTAATAAAGTAGCCATACTCATTTTCTAAACAAAAACAGGTTTTCTTTATGCCCGGATTGATATTGTGACTATTAGACACACGTGATACTTACCCCGCACTGGACCCAATGGAGAAGGCCCACAATTACTAACCACCTTTCTACTTTACTTTATCTTGGTATAGATAATAATTTTGCAATATTTTATATATCAAAAATATATTATTTATTAGATCTGACCCAAGGTTAATAAAATATACATCGTTATCATCAGAAACTATACAATTCAGTCATAAAACTTCTTAATCCAAATCATCTCATCACCATCCAGGTACAACCTTAGTAATAACATGCAACCCATTTGTCGGCCTGGCAGTAACCCCTCCCTTAATCAACATATTCTTCTCATCTAACTCGGCTTTGTTTTTTAATTCGAATTGGAATCTCCCAATCCAAGCTGCTAACAGACATGCGAATTCTGCTTTTGCAAATCCCTGCCCTATACAACCCCTCGGTCCATGTAAAAATGTCAGGAATGCATAGTTACTTTCTGCTCCTCCACTGTTACTAAGATGATAGCCTTCTCGATATAACCAACGTTCGGGATCGAACTTTCGAGCTGAGGGACCCCAGAGCTTTTCGTCTTTGTTGACTGCCCAGGGCGCGAGTACGATTCTGGTGCCTTTGGGTATGTGCTCGCCGAGAATGGTCGTATTGCGTGCTGCTTGCCGGATAGTCAATGGGACAGGAGGATAGTAGCGGAGAACTTCGTTGACGACTGCGTTCAGGTAGGGCATACGGTCAATATCCTGACTTGAGATATTGACGTCTTCTTCAATGTTGGGAAGGTTCTCTCGAATCTCGGCGCGGAGGCGGGTTTGTACTTCGGGATGGAGACAGAGCATGTAGATTGCCCAAGTCATGGAACTGGCTGTTGTTTCGTGGCCTGCGAGTAAGAAAGTCATACATTGGTCCACAAGATTCTCCTCTGTGAAACCCCCGGATTCTAATGCCACGCTTATAATGTCAACATCGTTTAGTTCCTTCTTTTCAAGTTTCTCTTTCTTTTCTCGAATGAGCTGTCTGCACACCGTTCGGATGACTTCTGCAGCAGCCTCGATCTCTCCGTTCCTCTTCACAGGCAGTCTCTTCACAAACCAAAACGGGAGAATCATGTTTAACAGTCCCAGAATTTGAGAAGCGCGTGAAGGGGCCAGGATAGACTTGTATGTGCGGTTGAGGACGGTATTTGGATCTTTGATCGCACCAAAATCGTGTCCCATACCTGCAACGCCAATAATGTCTAAAGTTGCTCGGCTTGCCCAATTTCCAGCTTCAAGCACAACCTCGCCGTTGGTGACCGTGGTGTCTTTCTCATCCCCGGCTTCTCTATTTTGCTTTGACGTTACATCCTCTGTCATAGCAGTCACAGCTTCTCGCGACTTCGCCCAGAATAACGGATACAGGTCCTTGATATGTCGAAATGCGAATGCCGGCATGAGATTCTTCCGCTGCCGCTTGTGTTCCTCTCCCTCAGCCAGTAATACCCCCACGCCAAGAATGCGTCCAAGTCCAGTTGCAAGTTCCGGTGGTTTGCAGAAATCGTAGCTATTGGTACTCAGAACTTCGCGGAGGGCTTCGGGGGAGGTTGCAATTATGCGCTCCGAATTTAAGATACCTAGATAGCGCATGAGTCCATTGTTTGGTATTGAATTTACCCAGTCTGCCATCGGAGCACCTGAAGGCTCAGCGCGAATTCGCGCGAGCTGGCCATTCCATATCGATCCACCCGATGGACCAGGCAGATGTCGAGTTGGTGAGAAGAAGTGGGGGAAGAGTATGACTTTCCAAAACGCCCAGAGGAAGAATTGGAGAAGCCATAGCAAGATAAAGGTTCCAAGATATGTAGGTCGAGAGAAGAGTAGCAGGTCTGATCTATAGCGCACGAGATAGACGGAGAGCAGCGTAGGCGCAACAATTGAGGATTCGAAAGGAAGAATATCCATTGTTCTTGTGTGTGATGTGAAGATTGGGACAGTCTGCGCCGTAGTGCTGCAAAGCTTCTGCTTTGCCAGAGAAGGTCGATGAAACCTGTCTGAGACGCCCGTACCAGCCCCTCTTGGACTGAGAGGGATGATCTAGGAGCGTATACAGTATCTGGGGAAGAGGGGCATAGCGGTCAAGGTAGAAAATAGGGAGGAGTAAGAAATATAGGGAAAGGAAAGTAAGGGAAAGGGAGGAAAGGCAAGGGAAGGGAACAGGAGCAACTTATTGAGGCTAAATAGTGGGCTGATTTGTCGCCCTCGCGAGAATGGTCCTATCTTATGTCAAATTCTTCCTTTGTAGTCTTTTCAGTAACTTTGAACGGCCAAGGCTCGATAATAATATGCTTTTTCTTAATTTTTGTTTTATACTTCTTCGTTAGCTTATGTATCTGGATGTTTATCAAGAAAGTGCCAATCGCCTTTTCGAAATTGCCGAACATTGTATAGCATAAAAAGATTTAAATTATTTCTAGGTTGCTCATTACATTTCACGCCACCGGCCATTATAATTATTAATATTATCGGCGTTACGGGTATGAATTTCTGCACGAGCACTCGGGACTTATTAAAGCGCTGCTCGCCGTTTGGTTCATTGTGATATACCTCGCCGACGGCGTTTAGAAAGAGCATTTTCAGTACAGTACCCTACCTCACCAATCGAGACCATCTCGCATCCTTTCCCCAAGATGATTGGTCACAAAGCGAAGCCTGAGAATGTTGATGTCACTTTCTGAGCTGCCGGTGAGATGCTGATTGGTTTGCACAATATAAATGGCTCAAAGGCCGTTATTTGCATTTCCTGGCTACTTAAATAACAGCTCGCAGAAGGAACAGCAGCTGCACCAATACGTGAAAACAGAAGGCATAGCAGGTTAGATAACAGATCACACTATGAAATATTCATGCCCAGCCATCCACCCTCTTACGCACCCGCCATTACTGCCATAGCCGAAACCACGCTGTAGAACGGAGTGCCAGCATCTAGTGGAATACCAGTCAAGAACAATCCATTTTCGGTCGATATGCCGTCTACGGGACGCAATTTGTTTTCCTCCTTCGGATGATGCTTATAATGCTCGGTATGGCTGTGCGAGTTCGCTTTCTTGACCCCTTCGTTCTTGGGATTGAGAAATTACGTCTTCGTCGACCTCTGCACCAGGGAGTCGCTTTGCGGCAGGGAAATATAGCTCGGCAATAGAAAAGTTGCGCGCTTTTCCGGATAGTTAAGCTTAATCCAGGAACCGTGCATGGCGGCACCCGACTTGATCGCAGCCCGAACTTGTCCTGCACACCGCGCTGCACAACGGCTGCGCAGTACTCGGCAACGAAAGCCGGGTAGCTCGCGAGGTCTACAGTGCCCTTGATCGTCGTATACTCAAATGCCTGAAGGTTACCCACATCGTCTACAAGGTAGTGGCAGCCGTAGACTTTGGTTGTCGGCGCTGCTTGGGGTCTCATAGGCCCGAGAAAGGGGATCTAAGGTAATCGAGATCGCCCTTGTATGTCTCAGCCGCATGCCCATTGTCTTGGATGAAGGGGATCCGGTTGTACAAAGACACCGAGGGGAAGGCGTTCTTGACCAGACTCATGACAGCAGAGTGATGATTTCTATAGGGTAGGGTATGTAGGTGGGTGGAGGGCGAAGAGTCTTTGCTGTTGTTGCTGTTGTTGCTGTTGTTGCTGTTGTTATTGTTGAACTCTGGAGAAAGTAGACAATTAATAGTGCCGTCTCCCAGGGAACTGATCTTATATATATATACGTGAAACCTACAGAGCCGCAGGAGCATTACCAATAGAAACAAATACGGAGGATAGGACCGAACCTTAAATGAATTGCATTTCAGACGCCTTGCGTGATTTGTTGTACAACTGTCTGTAGTTGTCCTTCACCATCTTTAGGCCAATCAGCCAGCATTTACATGTGCCATTCGTGTCTTCGGGTGTTATACTGTACACCACTCACTATATACGTTATAAATTGACAACTTTAACCGATTAGCTTGACTCTACAGTACAGCACCTACCTAGAGATAGGAGGCCACCCCGCTCATACCCGCCCTCGCATACTGTGAGGATTATCGTGCCGCGTGCATGAGGTAGTGCTTGGTTGGGAGCGAGGAGAGGAAGAAAGGTAGGGCGAACGGTGGTTGTTGTACAACCATTGGAGCGACTAGGGCAATCAGCTATGAACGATACTTTATTGGTATCGGCAGCCTGTTTATCATGCTTTGCCATGTTGGCTTGCATTTGGGTCTGACAAGCAACTCGCAGCTCCACCCTTCTCAACAGTCCTGGAATGTGAGTGCACTCCGGTGGAAAGCGTCCGCCATCCCACCATAGAGCCGCTCAATAGCTATCTGTTCCGTCTCAGTTCCAGTGAAAATCTGCCCGTCACGAACAGGAAAAATCAGCGTATGCAGCTCCTTGGCCAGGCCCCGAAGAGGAGCAAATTCAGTCGAGAACTCGGTTAGAATTCCTACAAAGCCTTCAGGGCTCATGTCGGCAACCTTTGCCTGCCCAACAGCACGGAAATTCATTGAGCACCATTTCCAGAGCCGAGACGACTTTGGCAATCCCTTCAGGATTTCATTAGCATCGTCGTGCTCGTGATCATTTCCTATAGCAAACCACAGAAACACGTAGAACAGAGACTCGAGATCGTGCCGATACGTGTGCCGCTTCCCGGAGAGAATACCTATAGCCATAAATCCATCTGATCCCTTTAGCGGCTCAAAAGCAAGCACGTTGTCGAGGTCCAGGGCCTGGTCAAAATCGATTAATAGGCCCTTCAGGCTGTTCATGCTGTGCTCTGAAGTGATGACCAGGTTTTTAATGGCGATGTCGCGATGGAGCATTCCGCCATCCACGTAGAGCGATCGGAGGGCTTTGACGAGGTCGCACAAGACGTCTAACAGCTCGTGGATGGACGTAAACTTTTGGATCGGACGACCAAGTGGGGCGGTTGCGACGCACGAGAACGTCCGGTTGACGAATGGCTGAGGGAAGTGCAACCCATGGCGAATATCCGCAATACTGACCAGGTCCTGATCGCCCAGGAGCCGGATAACCCCATATACGTTGCGCTCACGCGCCCGCTTCAGCAGCTTGAGCTCGGCAGGCAGCCCATCGGCTCGCCATGAAAATTTGACGACAGTGGATGGTTCTCCGGTAGTTGCCCCCGAGGCTGTATAGCAGGTTGTTCCGAGCCCCACAATGTAGTCTGGTGTTGCAATCAGCTCGGGTTGGAGATAAAGCTTGGCTCGTTGATCGAAAGTGACATAGCTATCCAGTCCCGGTTCAAGACGCTTTACAAAAGTGTTGAAACCTGATTCCTCGTCGCTTATCATGGTGTAAGCAGCCAGAGTCTGCAAGAGCAGCTGGGGCCTCTGGGACAGGTTGAGCTTCTCGCTGCTATAGGCGCCCGACCTATCGAAGACCCAGAGCTCCAGCGTGGTGCCGCAGACCAGGAATGCATGTAAGAAACTTCGAGCCGGTTGCGCCGCGAAAAGCTGCCGTGTACGCGCACAGAAGTGCAGAAAGCTGCTGCCATCCTCTGCCATGACGGGGGCGTCCTGGTGATGATACTCGCCAAACACGCGGGTGTTGCCTGCCACGGCCTGGATGCGTGGGAGACGACTGCTTTCGAGATAGATACCGGCCTGGAGGGCTCGACCTGGCTCACTGATCGGCTGAGCATGGAAGCGGGATTGGAAGTTATCATGGTCAGCCGCAAAGACCTGGGATTGAAACGTGTCAAGCCATTCCACCAGCGCGCCAAAGTGAGTGAGACCGAGACCTTCCACCGATAACTTCCTGCCGATCGTGCCCGACTCTATCTCCTGCACCTTTTCGACGACCGTCACGGACCAGGAGGGGGCTTCGAAATACTTGGCAACGAACCCAGCGACGCCGCGAAATACATTGCCCTCCAACTCGTTGCGGATGGATTGACAGTCCGCCTCGGATGGCATACGACGAGCGGGGATCGACGGCATCGTCCAAGGTGGGGATGAAAAGGATCGACTAAATCAGTGGGGTCCATGAGCCTCCGTGGGCATTGTTGGGGGGGGGGAGAAGCGGTTGCAGACCTGCGGGATATATGAGCTTATGTCAAAATGAAGACCGGCAACCACAGTCTCGTCCTTCGATAATGACGCAGGATTCGATCAAGTGGAGGTTGGCGATCGTTTGGAATCTGAAAGAAAGATGGAATTTGGCTTCGTGCCAGAAGGAAGAAGATATGCAAGACAGTCCTGGTCACATGATATTTCGCTCAGCCCGCCTTCCGGGTAGCGTGGGGTAGACGAACTGCTTGCTCTTTTGGGCTTGGCGGCGGGATGTGAATGATTGAGATCCTCCTCGTGCCAATGTCATTCCGAACGTCAGCGTCCTCCTCTGTAGAGTATTGTACAAACCCTGAACGCACCACAGTGAACCACGAACAGCTCCCTGCAAAGATCTGACGGTATCATCAGGTATGGAAGATCCATGACTATCTGGACTGATGACTTCCACGGCCGGTCCTCATTGCCTGGATTGCGCCAATATCTGCGAGGACACACCTCGATTGAATACACATCAACGAAACCCCAACGGATCGTTATGCTATCCATCCTGGTGTGGTTGCCAGGAAGAACCGAAGCATGGACCTGAGAGAATCAGTGGCAAGAGCGTGGCACCTCACCTCCCACAAGATCTGGCCAGACTTGGGATCAAGGGATGCGTCGTGCG
The DNA here is from genome assembly GCA_002276475.2 of Chlorociboria aeruginascens. Lineage (NCBI taxonomy): Eukaryota > Fungi > Ascomycota > Leotiomycetes > Helotiales > Chlorociboriaceae > Chlorociboria > Chlorociboria aeruginascens. The sequence goes on along the minus strand of NCSK02000115.1, from coordinate 39,805 downwards.
GGGTGTCAAGTTTGTGGGTTGAGAAAGCTATGGAAGAGGCTTATGTACAGAAGCACTAGGCCGCAGGTTCCTTCCGTGGCACCTGGGAGTACTTGGCTGGATGGTTGTATGGCCAAAGGACCACTGCGGGAAGTTCTTCTGACTTTGGACCTCTGACTGCTGAACGGTATGGGTCACAAGTACGGGTATGGCATGGCATCCGGCAGCCTCCCAGAGGCTTGTGGCGAGTTTGAGACGATGATGCTTGTTATCTCACCTGCACACATTCAGCTATCTCTGCTACCAGAAGTTTCTCACCGTGCCATCCTGTAGTTCGTGTCACATGTCGGGACATCCAATATTTGGCCCCTCGCGGACAGTGTATCTTCAATAATGTATGGAAGCAGTGTTCGAATCCATTGGTCGAGATGAGTACGATATTATGGTCGTCACCCTTTCCTATCGCGACCATTTCGCCCTTTCAAGTGCAATATATGTTCTGGTACTTGTCAATACTAGCACTCGCAACCATATTCCTTACGCTATTTATAGCTTCCAAGTAGTTATACCAAGGGGCGCTTGTGTTGCATCCAGACGTCCAGAGAGCGTTGCGATTCCAGGGGTCAGTCTGCTCTCCGGATAATTGTTCAGCTCTGCAGTGCAGTTGGTGTGCCGTCGCAGAGGAGCGCAGATGCTAGTGCGTTTCTGAGCATCAAGATGTCTGAGGTCCAATTAGCAAGTCGACATTGATCTCTGTCTGCATCCCTAGTGACATTGTATGTGAGCTCCAGTCCAGGCAGGAAAGGGGCGTCGGCTGGGTACCACCTGAACGGAAATTAGCAGCGACACGGCTGAGTGAAACCGAGTGAAGCAGGCGCCTGGATCATTTGGACCACCGCTCAGAATTGACGGGAAGGATATCTATATCTGTGCTGCAGTTGCGCCGCCTCCTTTTTGGATTCGGTACTCTAATGGTGGAACCAGATTGCGCTTAACCCCAATCAAACTACTCTCCCAGCACCACCTATTTCGTTCTTACAATTCTTCTGCAGCGTATGTCTAGCCGAATGATATTACGAGTTATAAATATTCTCGCGATGTGCACGCAACTGTGGTGCAACGAGAGGGTCCTCAGCCTTACGTTAGGAACAGAGGCTCCCGTAATCTTACTTCCCGACAAGATGGTTCATGGCTGCCAAAGAAGCGGGAAAACGAAAATCACCCGGCACACCCGTCAGCAGCGTGGGAGAGCGTCAAGGGCGCATATGCCTCTGTATATTTTGTCGGCCGATTGTTTGTTCTGATATGTTGTATTCGGTCAGTCTCGGTCATTGAACACGGCCACAAGCAATTATTCTTAATGTGCTGTTCATCTACGCCATAGCTCACGAAGAAGTCGAATAACCAATGCAGTCCAGTGACTCCTCAGACTTCTTGGTGCCTCTTCTCTCAAACTCTTCTTCTGAAGCTTTTAACTCTTCGTGCTCTTGAAAACACCGTCCTTGAATCCCCCATTTGGTGTGTCCGATAGTTCCCTTGCGGCTGACTCCCGAAACACAAGTTGGTCCTTCATGGACTGGACCCACTGTTTAGCAATATATTTCGCATTGTAAGTTAAAATCTGGGCTTGGTGCTCTCCATTGACGTCTGTTCTGCTTCGTGTTTTCGTACTCGATCCTTGATTTTGGCTTTGGATGTGGAGGTTTCAGTGATGGCGGATGTATATATTGGATTACTGAGCCCAGGGTTGAGAACCATGGTGGAATGAGGCACTCGCTACGTTGACGACACTTCCTCGCTCAAGAGCACCAATACCGATCGCTCTTGGCCAAAGAGGCTTCAGCCAGACTCAATATTACGGTAAGTTCTGCATGTTTGAAGTACTCAATTTAGAAATTTGGAAAGAGCTGCACTCCTCATCTCATCTTGAGCTCCGTGCGCTTGTCTTGCCTGTCTCGAGAGCTGCTTCGGTCCAAAGGTACCCTTACTCACTCCGCATCTTTCCCAAGCAACTTCCTTTGGAGTAGTTTTCTTGCACTCAGTATTTCCTATTGTTAGCCATTTTCACAAAATACAATATGCTTCCCTCATTGCTTTTCCTTCTCTTACAGCCATTAATATTTTCAGTCACTATTTTTGCTTTACCTTACGATCCAGAACATGAAGCGTTTAAGTGAGTTGAATAAATCTTTACTCTATCGTAAAAATGGATTGACTAACTACCTGCCGGAAGTCTCAATACAAACAAAACCGCTACTGATCCCTTGGACTACCACGGACAATGGACAGATCACGCTTATCAACCCTCGCCAAAGAACTGGCGTTTTCCAGTTTATACCATATTTCTAGATCGATTTGCGAACGGTGACCCAACTAATGATAATGCGAATGGCACTGCATATGAACACGATCTCATTTCGAATCAATTCAGGAATGGAGGAGATGTCAAAGGCCTTTTGGACTCGCTGGACTACCTGCACGGAATGGGGATAAAGGTATGGTACAATTCTATATTTCTGAACTCCTAACTAATTTCGGATTATGTAGGGTTTGTATCTCGCTGGAAGTCCTCATATCAACCAACCGTGGGCTGCCGATGGATATAGCCCTCTTGATCTTACGCTCTTGGACCATCACTTTGGAAATATTACCGCCTGGCAAGAAGCAATTACTCAAATTCATTCACGAGGAATGTACGTCATCTTGGACAATACGTTTGCGACGTGAGTTTCGAATCATCACATCGTAGAAGGGAGTCTTAGAGGCCTAACTCCACGAACAGGTTGGGAGATTTGATTGGATTCGACGGCTATCTGAATACTTCCACCCCTTTTAGTTTCACGGAGCATAATGCTGTGTGGAAGAGCAGTCGACGCTATCATGACTTCCAGGTTTCGGACGAGTATATTCCAGAGTGCACATATCCGCGATTTTGGGACGAGACAGGAGCAATGGTCGGTAGTAATGTTACCGACCGCTTAGCTGGATGTCGCAAGAGCGAATTTGATCAAGTGAGGATCCATTCATACCCAAGATTTTTGTCGAAGCTAATATTAGAAGTATGGAGATGTGGCTTCCTTCGGAACATATCCAGAGTGGCAAAGTAACTTTCCCTCTAATGTTCCTCTCCCAACTAACACATATCGCAGAGCAACTATCAAAATTTGGATTTGTTCAGGATCGGTTGAGAGAATGGCGGCCTAACGTGCTTGACAAGATTAAGCATTTCTCATGCATCACAATAAAAATGCTCGATATTGATGGTTTCCGTATCGACAAGGCGTTAACAATCACTTCAGATGCGCAGGCCGATTGGTCTGATTTTATCCGCGGATGTGCAAAGGACGTTGGGAAAGATAATTTCTTCATTCCTGGGGAGATTGTTAGTGGTAATACTCTCGCAGCGCTCTATCTTGGTCGAGGGAAAGAGCCTCAGATGGCTCTCAAGACTGTCGAACAAGCTCTTCTCTCCCAGAACCTCACGGATGGAGAACTATTCATCCGCGATCTAGGGAAAGGAGCACTTGATGCTGCCGCGTTTCACTATTCTATCTATCGTAGCATGACGAGATTTTTAGGGTATGTAGTCACTTCCCCGGTTGCTTTCATTACACAGAAGTCAAATTTTCTGGGCGTTTCAAGCCGTTTGGCCTTAATGCGTTTGTGGAGAAGCTGAAAACCGAGTCACTGCTAACTTGGAATTTCAGCATTGATGGTGTTTATGCCGCCGAACTCGGTCAGTATTTCCGGGAAGTAAAATCTCTCCTAATCGAGCGTACCTTATGAGTAGTACTTCGAAAAGATCCCAAAGAAGTGACTGCTGACTCCCCTTTGTGCAGACACTCCCATCAATTGGGTCGATGGATGGCAGAATATAGTCGAAACCAACGATCTGGTCAACCAAAACACTGGTGTCTTCGATCCTCGACATATGTATGGCGTAACAAATCAAGATGTCTTTCGTTGGCCAGCTTTGACAAATGGAACAGAGAAAAACCTCGTCGGGCTTTTCATTACTACCATGATTCTACCTGGAATTCCTACTTTGATGTGGGGAGAGGAACAAGCCTCGTACGTTTTAGAGAATACGGCGGGTAACTATATATTTGGACGGTCTCCAATGACATCTTCATTGGCATGGCAAGTTCATGGTTGTTACGCTGTCGGTTCTGAGAAGTATAACAACTTTCCCCTAGACCAGGCAATCTATGGCTGCTTGGATGACAACATCAGCCTTGATCATCGAGATCCATCTCATCCAATTCGGAACATTTTGAAGAGAATGTATGAGCTACGCACAATTTACCCCGTCCTAAACGACGGATTCATTCTTGAAAGATTATCCAATAAAACTTACGACATCTTCCTTCCAGGATCTGGTGGCACCCCAACAGAAACCGGACTGTGGTCTGTCCTGCGTGCTCGAGCAGATACTCAAGATTTCACGAATCAAGGAATGGGAAACCAGAGCGTATGGATCGTGTACGGCAACGAAAATCGTACAATAACCTATTCATTCAACTGTAGCAATTCTTCAGACGCTCTCATCGCTCCCTTTGATACAGGAACCGTTGTCAAAAACTTATTCTATCCATACGATGAATACACACTAATAAACTCAACGGCAGAGTTTGGTCTTGACGGTTCTTTTAATATGAATGGTTGCCTCCCGACGCTTGAAATGCCTGGCTGGGGGTTTAAAGCATTCGTACCTATCGCCAAATGGGTGGGCACTACGCCTTCAATCACGAAGTTCTCCCCAGGCCATGACTACCGCATGCTTTCAAAAGTTGGTCCAAATGAGAAGGAGACAGTTGGGATCCAAGTTGAGTTTTCTCAGATCATGGATTGCGAATCCGTCGTGGAGTCAATTAGTATGGAGTCCAATACCGAGGATGACTCGATCCCAGTGATAGATGAAGGCTCGATTAAATGTGTAAGTGTTGATGAGGGCAATGGTACGAAGTATTCTGGCGGCCTGCCAAGTGTGTGGACGTGGTCTGCAAATCTCATCAACGTTGCAAATGGCGTTCATAGCATTGTGATCAATAACCCAATGAATTCCGCTCTGAAAAACTCTACTGGAGCCGTCGATAGATTCTTATTCCGCGTTGGGCAATCTGACAACCCGATGGTTTTCCCACGACAAGCCAATTACTCAGACTCACTCATGAACACGAATGAGAACGGAAGTTATGTTGTGGCTCACAAAGCCGCAGGTGCTTCGAAATTTCGTTATTCAATTGATTGGGAGTCCTCGTTCAGTGACTGGCTTCCTTATAGTGGCGGAAATACCACGCTCGAAAATAAAAACTGGACGGGGACCAAGCTGCAATCTTGGAAAGGGGAACATGTATATGTCCAGTATTGGAGTAGTCTAGCTACCAGCTCAAACCATTTCCAGCACGGTGACCTTGGAAATGGAGGTGTACCTCGTCGAATCCCTCATCTTTTTGTTCAAGGTCCATTTAATCAATTTTCTTTCGACACAGGAATTTCTGGGACCATGGCCCAGTTACCAAATGGAACTTGGTATTACGATTTCATGACCGAATGGCCTGCATCTTACCAGTTGAATGAATGGGGCATGAATCCAGACGGACAACCAGACCAGACTTTGATTTTAGGAGATATAGACCACGACCATATCCTGGACCGACTCCCGCCCGGATCTCTTGTCCCTAATATGATTAATATTACAGAAGGACCTCCATCCCCTTATACTGCCTATCGTATATTGGTGAATGATGGCAATTTCACTTACGAATATATCTCGGTTGGAAATCGCTGGTTCCAGTTGATGATGTTCATAATGCTTTCAATTATCCCAATTCTCACTGCTGGAGTTGTCATATTAGTCTTTATCAAATCCTTTTATCACGTCAAATTCAATGAACTGGGCGCGAGTAAGAAAAGCGCCATCATCCCACTGGCTGTCCGACGAAAGATCAAGAAAGCAATGCTGAGCGAGAAGTCTCTTGGTTCTATAGCAGCGCTTTCGATTTTGCGAGAATCAAGCTCCAAAGAAACAGCAGATACATTACAGGCGGAACTCGGCGGCGCTCGTAGGAAGGTACTCATAGCTACAATGGAGTATGATATCGAAGATTGGGCAATCAAGATTAAAATTGGTGGCCTAGGTGTTATGGCACAATTAATGGTAGTTGACACTTTATGCTCTATGTTGCTTCTTCTTACCTCATGCATTTGCCGAACGGGCTTCTTACTTTCTCCCCTCTCTTAGTTATTGCATATTTAATGCTAACCCCTTCGTTATGTACAGGGTAAAGCTCTCGGTCATCAGGATCTTGTATGGGTTGTTCCTTGTGTTGCAGATGTGGATTATCCTTTTGATCAACCCGCCAAAGCGATCTTTATCACAATTTTAGATAAGAAATACGAAATTCAGGTACAATACCATGTTCTTCGAAATATCACTTATGTCCTGCTAGATGCACCCATCTTCCGAAAGCAGTCCAGAACTGAGCCTTACCCGGCACGCATGGACGATTTGGAAAGTGCAATATATTATTCGGCTTGGAATCAGTGTATCGCCGAAACCATCAACAGATTCAACCCAGACATTTACCACATTAATGATTATCACGGGGCATGTGCTCCTTTGTATCTTCTACCTAGGGTCATTCCTTGCGCTCTGTCGTTGCACAATGCCGAATTCCAAGGACTTTGGCCCATGCGAACATCTAAAGAGCGAGAAGAAGTCTGCATGGTCTACAATCTCAAGCTTGAGATAGTACAAAAGTACGTCCAATTTGGGGAAATTTTTAATCTTTTGCATGCTGGAGCAAGCTATCTTCGCATTCATCAGAAGGGATTTGGTGCTGTCGGAGTGTCGAAAAAGTACGGAAAGAGAACGTTTGCTCGCTATCCAATTTTTTGGGGTCTTTCAAACATTGGGAGTCTTCCTAATCCCGACCCCACTGATACTGCGGAATGGGAGAGAGATTCACCGAATGATACAAAAGTTGCCATCGACTGGGAAGGTGAAGCCCAGAGACCTGAGCTCAAGCGTCAGGCACAAGTATGGGCGAACCTGAAGGAAGATCCGGATGCAGACCTGTTTGTATTTGTCGGTCGTTGGTCTATGCAGAAAGGGGTCGATTTGATCGCAGACGTTTTCCCATCAATTTTGGAATCGTATCCTAGTGTGCAACTGATGTGTATCGGACCGCTAATCGACCATTTTGGCCGATTTGCAGCATTAAAGCTTGAAAAGATGATGGAATTGTATCCGGGAAGAGTATATTCGAAGCCGGAGTTCACTGCCTTGCCGCCATTTATATTCAGCGGTTCCGAATTCGCCCTTATTCCATCTAGAGATGAACCCTTTGGTCTCGTAGCGGTGGAGTTTGGGCGCAAGGGAGCTTTAGGAGTTGGCGCTCGAGTCGGAGGACTGGGGCAAATGCCTGGGTGGTGGTATTCCATCGAAAGCATGACACCTAAGCATTTAGTCCATCAGTTCAAGATGGCAATTCATGAAGCTCTTGCCTCGCCAGCGAAGACGAGAGCCGTGATGAGAGCACGATCGGCTCTGCAAAGATTTCCTGTAGTTCAGTGGGTAGAAGACCTTGACTCGCTCCAGTCGACCTCTATCAGAATTTCGGAAGAAGAAAATATTGGAAGGAAAAGCCTGACCTCGTCGGAGAGAGGCTTCAAATCACCTCAGCTATCAAATCTAAGGTTGCTATTAACGGGTAGAAATAATAGCAGTTCCGACTTGCTATCATTGTCTCCTTCAGGTCAATTCGGTTCATCCCTAACAACGCCACAACTAAGTCCCTCACAACTGCCTTCTCCGGGATTTACATCCTCGCGATCAAATTCTCTTAAGCCTCCAGCGGCCAACGATATACTTCTCCCACCGCAACTCGACCTGACCTCTCGAGGAGATCATGTCGCCGAGATATTCTCAACGCTAAGTTATGATTCCGTCGCCGGGGGAAGAGATGACTTTGCTTTGCAGAAAGTTGATGCCACTTTCACCGATGCCAGTGGTGTATACTTACGAGCATTCGAGAAAAAATTAGAGCAGCTAGGAGGGAAATCGTCCGAGAATTTACTTTGCATCGAAGAGAACTTGATGAAGAGCGAGATTAGCTTTTTCAAAGACTACCGTGATGTCAAGATGGGTCTCTCGACTGGGGCACCTACCCGAGCACCATCCATTGCAGGAACTATTCCAGAAACGCCAGCAGGGTCTTTCTTTGATTCTGGGCCAGGGAGCGCCAGTTCCATGCCAGAAGAAAACCTACTCGACGAGTTTCCCCTGGGTGCTGGCTACAAACCCCCTACTGGAGTGAAGAGACTATTGTTATATCGGATTGCTGATTGGCCACTTTACGCTGTACTGTTAGCATTCGGACAGATTATTGCAGCCAATTCATACCAGATCACACTTCTGATAGGTGAGGTTGGTGAGACAGCGCTCCAGTTATATATCATCGCCACGATTTATGCTGTCAGCTCTATCTGCTGGTGGGTTCTGTTTCGAAGTTTGAAGTCGGTTTACTGCCTCAGCATTCCGTTCATATTTTACGGATCGGCATTCTTCTTGATTGGAACAGCTCCATTTGCAACAGGCATTCGCAGAGGTTGGATCCAGAATGTGGCTACTGGCTTCTATGCTATCGCATCGAGCAGCGGTTCCTTGTTCTTTGCACTCAACTTTGGTGACGAAGGTAAGATCTTAATTTCTACTGTCGTCGATCCCTTGATCTCTGTCTTGCTAATATTCGTAGGTGGCGCTCCGATCAAATCTTGGGTTCTGCGTGCTTGCCTCGTCCAGGGCACGCAGCAATTATATATCAGTGCCTTATGGTATTGGGGATCCGCCTTAGTCAAATTATCCAGCACTGGCGTCGCCATAACATCAAGCACCATTCCCAACCACGTCATTACAGCCATAACTGTACCGATAGCTGGTTTGATGTGGATAGTTGGCGTGATACTATTCCTCGGTCTTCCCAAGTATTATCGCCAAGCACCCGGCCAGGTCCCATCCTTCTACAAGTCAGTCTACCGTCGGAAGATCATCCTCTGGTTCTTCATCACCGTCATCATCCAGAACTACTGGCTCTCAGCGCCCTACGGTAGGAACTGGAGATATCTCTGGACAACACAGCATGCCCCCGCATGGGCCATAGCCATATTGGTCTGCGTCTTCTTCATCCTAATCTGGACCGCCATGTTAGTCCTCCTCGCACGACTCTCGAGATCGCATTCTTGGATCCTGCCTGTGTTCGCAATTGGCTTAGGCGCCCCTCGCTGGTGCCAGATGCTATGGGGCACTTCAGGCGCAGGCCAGTATCTCCCCTGGGCAGGTTCCGGCCTAGCATCCGCGCTCCTAGGACGATGTCTCTGGCTATGGCTCGGCGTGCTGGATGCTCTCCAAGGCGTCGGATTCGGCATGATCCTCTTGCAAACCATGACCAGATTCCACATCACATTTACCCTCGTCGCTGCCCAGGTCCTAGGATCCGTCTCCACCATTTTAGCTCGATTGACGGCTCCTGACAATACGGGCCCGGGGCCCACGTTCCCCAATTTTGCGCTGGGGCCGCAGGGTTTATCGACGGCTTCTTTTTGGCTCGGGCTGCTGTTTCAGATTATGATCTGTGTTGGATTTGCGCAGTTTTTTAGGAAGGAGCAGTTGAGTAAACCGTGATGTATTTTGATGGGCTTATTTGTCTTCATAATATTGTTGTTTTGATGAATGATTGTCGTGTTTGGGTGATTAATGACTGATTTGCTTGGGTAGAGTTGTAGAGAGTGTGTGGCTGGGTGATTTTCTTTTGTAGGCTTGTCAGGTCTTCATATACATGGCAGTTAATTTGGGTTGACATATAGAAGGGTAAGGCTCCATACGCTATTAATGAGTTCTCCAAGAGAAGATTATCAATTTTCACGTGATGAAGGTGGCATTCACACATATGAAACAGGATCGAGGAAGTGAGACGATGTATGAATATTCTGGCTAATCAGTCATAAGACCTTCATTATGCTTTATTTATTCTGCCCGCATTGCGGCTCTCGGGAAACAAAAACATCATTCATCTGGGTCGTCATCCCGATACCGTCTTTCAATGCGTGTATACACTTGGTAAAACGCTTTCACCCCATACAGGAAATAAATCAGAGATCAGCCTCTTCGGAAGGAGGAATTACATTCCAAGCATGCTCATCTGTCTTCTCAAAGGACTAGCACTACTGCTACTTTCTTCGCTTCCATAACAGGCGGAATCAGTGTCGATATCCCACTCGACTTCTGCCTCTTTGTTCTCTTCCTCACCGTCCCAGCCTTTCTGGGTTGCACCACGGGTGTTCCAGCGAAGGGTGCGAGAGACACTGTCGAACCATTCGGCGCCGGAGCGGACGACAGTTGGGAAGGGATATTGGGACGCGGCGATGGTGACATGGTCACCTTGTTTTAACTCGACGCGGCCCTTGCCGTCGAATGAACAGTAGGCTGTTGCGCGCGAGTTGCGGGGGACGGAGACGCGAAGGAGAAGGTTATCGGAGAGGACCATGGGGCGGAACGAGAGAGTGTGAGGACAAATTGGGGTTAGGAGGATGGCAGGTATATCAGGGTGGACGAGAGAACCACCTGCAGAAAGGGAATAGGCTGTTGATCCGGTGGGCGTGGAGAATATGCAACCATCGGCTTGGACGACGGTGAGCAGCTCATTGTCGCCGTAGAGCTCAAGGTTGGAAACGTAGGGGGATGGTCCACGGTCAATCACGAGCTCGTTGAGAACTTCAAACTGCTCCCTTTCTTCCAGTTCCTGCCCGACAACTCCGTCTCTGTAGACAGTGCACGTAAAGCGCATTCGTAGATTTACTCGCATTCCCTCTTCACCCATAACCTTGCTAAGGTGTTCCTTAAACCGGTCATATTCAAAATTCGTTAGGAACCCTAAGCTACCAAGACTGAATGATAGAATCGGCGGCACGATGCGTTGGAAGAGCCACGACGTGAATAGAACGGTGCCATCCCCACCCAGCGTAAGGACGAGATCGAACTTTTCAGGTTGGCTCCAGCAGAGATCGGGGGTCCAGTATTTCAACAGATGCTCCAACCGGGGTTCCGACTCGAGCATGCCCGCTGCACCGAATCGCTTGGAATTCCGTAGTTTGGCGTCCACATAGACACTCACGCCAAGATCTGATCCGTTTCTTGGGGTGGTCATAAGCCACATGGCGAGTTCTCTCGTCAAGTGGACGAGGTTGTTATCTCTCGCCTTGGTGACAATCATCACATTTCGCACTGCTCTCTTGATCGGACGACGCTGTAACTGCTTGGAGACCTCTCGGACACCCGTCGCTGTCGCCATCAGGCGCGAGTGCGACATCCACTCATCTTGTTTGATCTCATCGAGGACCCTATCGATGTTGACGGCATCGTCGAACCGCTGATGGTAGAAACACGGGGATTGGAGCGCGGGGAATCTGGAGGTTGATGGAGTCCCATTCCGCCCAGCCAGATCCGACAGGGCCGCCGAGAGTTTCTGGGAGGACGCGGTATCAGGTCTCGTCTCGGCGGGGTTCTGTGCGGCAATCATGCCAAACGGGTTGTGGTTCCTCCCGGCCGATGCCAACGCCTTCATGATCGTCTGTCTGGGGATCGACTCGACGGAGAGCGCGCTCTTGTGGTGGCTGTGGAAGACCTTCGACGCGCGCGTTGGAAATGCGGGGGAGGAGGGGAGAGATGCGTAATCGTTTATCGAAATGCGCGGGTCCACGCTGGCCGCAGCAGGTCCTGAGGTCTTTGATGGATCATACTCGGTATTAGCGGAGTTTGGGGAGTTGCTCTCATATCCACGGCGGGCCTCTCCACTGCTCGCGGGCTCCCTCACTCCCCCATCCGGCGCTGCGGGTGCGTCGACTGCGCTACGCGATGGGCTGGTCAAGGCCTCATCGATGCTTGCCAGTGCAGGTGTATTAGTCAGGACGGGGTGGATTGAAGTTGGGGATCGCAAGACGGACATGTCGTCGGCGGGCTGACGAGAGCGCGGGAAGGAGCTCGGGAGGAGCTCGGAAGTGTCGCAACTACACGTCCGGGTGCGCCGGTACGGTCGGGGGCACAACGCTGGGTCGGCGGACGGACGGACGGACAGAGATGACGGGCGTTGGAGAGGGAAGAGAGGGAGAGGGAGAGGGAGAGGGAGAGGGAGAGGGAGAGGGAGAGGGAGAGGGAGAGGGAGAGGGAGGGGATAACGCTGGAGCAGGTCGTCAGGATGGAGGGGGTGGAAGTGGAAGGGAAGGGGGAGGATGAGGGAGGGAAGGGGGGTGAGGGGAAGAAGGATATTTGATGGATGGGGGGCGATGTCTGCAGGGTGACATTCTGTATGTGTTTTTCTACTTTCTTATAAAAAGATAAAGCCTTGCAAAATTTGAAATTCAACAGCTAGCTCTCGTGACGATGTACGGCTAGCGTGGGGGGTGTTTATTTTTAGGTAGGTAGCTATACACCTCTCCCTAGCTCCCATAATACTGTACGAGAAGCGTGGGGTGCAAAGAGACTAATCCGGGATCAACCATCACATGGTATTCGTAATGCAAGACACTTCTCACACAGCACATATCTAGAACCCGCGATATCTGCAGCGGCAGAGAAGTTGATTGGTATCACGATCGGATAACTACCGACGATATCCCTGGTAGGGGGGGGGGTTGGAAACGGCTCCTTGCATCCACGTACAAACATTAGACCCGGGAAATAAAACAACGTAGAAGAGATTGGGGAACGGCGATGTGGAGAACAGTAGGGACAGTAGCATAGCAGAGAAACGGGCGGTGCGAGGTACCTGCACCTGGACTTTCAGATGACCTCCATCTTCCACAGAGCGATGAAACACAACACCCTCCGCTCTCCATGCCTGGGTCGTTCCTCATGCCCAAGCAATGGGGCTTTGCTATTTCGGGCGGTGGGCCAGGGCCTGCGCATCATCATGAGATGCTCCTGACTCGACGCAGATGATAACGGGGATCCGGTGCGTGAAACATGGCATTCGCGGTCGCAACACTCACGATCCATGAGAAATCCGGCGTCGCAATCTGGTGATCGACGTGATATCGATGTTTGGTTTCCTCGGGGATACAGTAGGGCGGTGTCGCCTCGACCGTCCTCATCACGAGACTTCGGTTCGGGTCAAAGCGGGGCCAATCAAGGGGGGTGCGATGGGCATGTATATGATGGTGGATGCATGTATATGATGATGTATATATGTGTATGGGGGGAGGTGGCAGATGCGGCCAGCGGGTTAGGACGGTGTAGGGTGTAGGGGCCGATGCTGCTGCTGGTTCTGCTTACTGCCATAGGGCAGCTTCGCTTTCATCCCTCCTTGTATTATTGTAGGTGCCTCCCCCCTCCCATGCACAACAAATCTCCGCTTTCTGTAACCACCGCTTCTGCAATCAATCAATACACCTGGTGCACCCACCCATTGCTGTCAACACCAGCCCGCGATTGCTCCCTTCCACCCTTCGCCCTTCAACACGAACCCCCTTCTACTCTTTTCCCACGCTGGCTACTGGGGGGAGGATTCACATCAGCCGAGTCTTGCGGCCGTCGATCTCACCAGGATCTATCGGCAGGTCGGGCGCAGAAGGGAAAAAGGCTTTGGAGAAGTCTCGAGGCTGCCTTGCCCACCTTACCGACGCTACGCCTACCGCTCCCGCTATCTTCACACATTCACAAGCAAGACGACCCGACAAACAAAACACTCCCCGCGAGCCTCCTTCATCGAGCTATTCACTGCTCTTGCACGCGCTCTAACCGTATCACCATCGCGCACACAAAGCCCGCCTCGTGTCCTTCCTCGCACACGACAAATCAACCCCCCCCTCAACCCATCGTCATGTCTACACATGCTTCTCGCTCGTCTTCTTTGTCGTCAACGTCCAGTACTTCCTCTATACACTTGGAGGAGACGAAGAAGAAGTTCGCTTGCAAGTTTCCGTCCTGTAGCAAGTCTTTTTCCCGGTCCGAGCATCTCCATCGACATGCCTTGAACCACAAAGATGGAAACCACACCTGTTTGAGATGCAGTGCGCATTTCAGGCGCCCCGATTTGCTGGGTAGGCTCAGTTCGTTCTGCTGATAGAGATATGCCTTCAACTGACACACCCCATTCAGATCGACATATGATACGTCATAAAGAGAAGGATGATGAAGCGGGTGGAGAAGGACTGGGGATTTTGGCAACGAGAAAGAGACTCTGGCGAGACGCCAATGGAAATATCGTGAACGCGAGACGGCCTTCCTACACACAAGAAGGGGCGAAGAGGAGACAGATGGATCGTGGAGATGGAAGAACTTCAAGATTATTATTAGGACCCAAGCAGACGATGCCCACAAATCAATACAGCTTGAGCCTTCGACACTCTCCCGTGTTTTCCGAGGCGGAAAAAGGCTCTGGATGCTCCCCGATCCCCATTAACATTGGGGTAGCACGATATACCGAAAAATTGGGACAGCTATCCCATGGTTTAGTCATAGATCCTGCTTTGGGGACCCCGCTGCCGTCCCCGCCTCTCTCGGAAAGTAGTATGTTCTCCGTTAGACCTACACCTTCACCTTCGGAAATTCAAGAGCTGGATGGCATTTACGAGGAGACTTGGGCGGTGAACGAGAGATATCCCGAAGTTCATCCTGCAATGCAGGACCGAGAATCTTTGGAGTATATGAACAACCCGAGCTGGAGTAACCAACTTTTTCAGTCTACCATTGTTCCCGCACCAATCCCTCAATACCATATGATGAAACAGGAACCGCATATTTACGGATGGCAACCTTATGGTCCAGTCATGTCAAGATGTCGGGAGGAGAAATTTGAAGCGACAGAAATGAAAAGGCCTGAATGGAGTCCAATATATGCGGGGTCGGAGACTAGCTATCACAGAGTTTACGGGGTTGGGAATTGTTAGAACAGATTGAAGTTAAATGTTAAATATACCTTTTATTTCCATGAAAAGTTCCTCGCATTTCGCGTGTTTTTTTTTTTTTTCTTTTCTTTTTCTTTTTCTTTTTCTTTTTCTTTTCTTTTCTTTTTTTCAAGTCTTTGGCCAGCCACAACTCTGTGAAGGATTCTTTTCAATCCCTTAAAACCGTTTTAGTAAAGTCAGTAACTGGTGGAACAGCCAACGAGTTACAGCTGGTCACAGCTAACCGCGGCAGCATCGCCAAGGGGAGCTGCGAGGAGCATAGTAGTGCCGGAATTTCTGCTCCTTCGGTCCAGCATTGGAGTCTCATCTGTCGGTGGCCACTTTCTAGTGCAAGTATGCCACGTGCCTCGCAGACGCTAATCTAGCAATGCAAAGTCCAGGCACCTTTGCGAATTATTGGCTCATGTCGTCTGTCCGGAATTGATAGTGGATCTCCATAAAAAGGACAGGAGGATTCCCATCCTCCACAGTTTCGGCCAAGCACTGAAATGCGTGACTGGAATCAGATCCAGAAACAGCAATCATCGGCACCAAAGTCTCACCCTATAGTCAGGATGCTGGTCGAGTACTTTCGTAATAGTTTGGCACGGAAATCCTCTTAATTGCCCTCTTTAGAGGAAATGTTTTTGTCGTTGTGGCATCTGAGATCCATGTATCGGTAAAGCAGAGGAATAACGAACGAGATCATACATGTAAGTTCATGTCTCCGCTGTTCCGTGCCATCCACCATATTTATAGAAAAATGGTCTGGTTGGTTGGCATACGGCAATTTTGATACGATGTACCGTGTATAGATTCCACCATACATGGTATATGGAATACGATGATGGTCCATGGTTGCCAACATGGTCTCCCAGGACCCATCAGCCATGACCCATAATAGCCTATGATTCTCAACCCATTATATTTGTAGAGAAAGAACTTTCAATTTACAAGGAAATAAGATTAAATATTATCAAATTATATATAAAAGTTAGTTTAGAAATTATAGAAATGCTCAGAACCACAATCTTTTACTACTAATTAATTACTAGTATAGTACTAAGAGACGTGAATGGACGAGAACGTTTAATAAATCTGTCGGCGAGGGAAAGGGGTACGAAAAAAAAAAAAATTTGATTTCAGCCAATAAAAACCAGCGTCCAGTTTAACAGAGAAATTGAGGTGGCGGCATATGGGAGGTTGGTAAGAATTCTGGGCACAGGGCCCACTAGCATTTGCCATTCCAGATGCTAAATAGCGAGGATGGTGATGTTATATTTGATCTTTTGCATAATACTTGATATGCTTTAATATAGGGCAAAGAATGTGCATTTTTGTAGTAATGTAAATGAAATCTTAAGATGTTATTGCTATGGGATGGATCTGGTCTATATATCTAATAAATATATCCATTTGGTAATAAGTGGGTCACATTCCTATTTCCATTCCCATTCCCGTTCCTAGGTGGGATTACATTCCCATTCTTATATTGATTGTATTCCCATGCCAAGTCAACAACATTCCCACAATAAAGAAACAAATAATATATGGTGAAAACATATTCATGTATCCCGCTCACTATAAAATAAACAACAATGGCGAGTAAAATGGAAATCTACCAATCGGAAATAAGGAGGAACATCAAATATTTAGATTGCATGAATGCCATTCTGGTGGCATGGTTGTGTTGTGAATGGTACTATGTGGCACGAAGTAAGGAGAATCAGAATTGGAAATTCAAGCGCCTTGAGCCCGGCATCGACTTGAGCGGGGATGAGAGATCATTTATGGTCTTGGAGGTGCTTGATGGTGGGTTCTGATAAAGTGACAAGGCAGAAGGTGACTGCTGTGTAACAGATGACATTAGTACACTTGTTTCATAGCGTAAAGCTGCCTGCCTTCTACCGGCAAGAAATTGAAGCTAGGAATACTAGTATCACACTGATCTATGAGGATCTGAAATATTCAATAGGAGATTCAAAATATAACCAATCCCAATACCGAACAAACTAAACATAGGAAACAACGTGAATTACTCGTCTGCTACTCAAAATTCCAGTATCAAATTCTGACTCCTGAACCAGGCAACACAATCCAGCCCCCTGTAGATACCATGAACCATCAAGCTTTTGAATATGGATCTGAGAAGATATATATTGTAGAGGTAGGTCTCTGGGTGCTTCCGATCTTATCGGTAGCATTATTTTGACGGTAAAAGAGCGTGTTCCTCGACAATAATAATCTATCGAATTGTTTCCCCTCATAACGTCGGATTCGAATCCCAAAATCTGAGGACAAAATTAGCAAGCCCCCAACTCGACATTAAACGCACCTGCATCGGCCCTCCAGCATGATCATATATCAACGCGGGAACCCAGGAGTCGGTTTTTTTCCTCCCAAGCTTGGCTCAATCTCAGATTCTGTTCCGGTACATCCTTCTTCTTTGTTATAAAAAGACTTCATTTCAGAACGACTATGACCACGTACGAGAATTTGTGGCCAAGGAATCATGACTCGCCAAACTATGATTAGTTACAAATGTAAACCGACAAAACGAAACAAATTGGAACCTCAAAGTAAATTACAAGATGAAACTTCATCGGCAGGCCGGGTATTTCCATAATGCAGCCAAGAAGTATGACTCCATGGCTGACGCCAAAACCCAAGTCTTCTCAGTAAGAAGATTACGAAACTTTACTCTATTGGACTACATATTTGAAGAGGTGTGCACTGAGTTCGTGATAATTCGCCTAATCTAAGTCATTCGCGGACATTTTCCACGAGGTTGACAAGGGCCTATGTTGCAAGATCTTGCGGTGTACGTTCTGCGCCCGATCGGCTCAATGCAATGTAACATCATTTTGGGCCATTTCAGCTCTAGTGGCGTCATCCTTTTACTTACTTTGCCCTGTGGGATCCATGTATTGTATGGTTTCTTTGATTTCTGTTATTGAGAGACGGACGACGAACTAGTTCTGTAGAAGGAAGAGGCACTGAGGGGTGTTTGAATCGCCGGCGGGTTTTACACTTGGAGAAATTTTGCCAGCTGCTGCAAAGAAGCATAGATTCAAAATATTGAAAACAAGGTAAAAGATAAGCTTATACAATTCGGAAACGACTTTGGGACTCTGGGCGCGAGTAAGGAGGCGTCGCAAACGGAAATCATTATCTGTGGACCAACGGACTGTTCAAGGATTACAGCTGAATGGTCTAGAAAATTATACTGAATCGTCTCTAATAGCCATTTTAGAAATATGCGAGCGGCTCGGATCTCCTTCCCTGTGCCCCATAACAAGATATACACGAGTTACACCCGAGGGATTTCTCAAAGCTACCATCCCCCAGGCATTATCCGTACTATCCAGACTGCGGGGGAAGGTTTTTCTGATCCTAAAGCATTATTAGGGCTTTTAGAGTCTTTCTAGCCGGTCCCATGCCGGTATTTTGTATAGATGCCATGCGTACGTAAGGCTAATCCTCATCTTCAACATTCCGTATCAGAATCTAATTCTCACAACACCTTACTTAATCTTAAGAATATGGAAACTCGGAAGAACAAATCAATGAATTGGGGACATCCTCCTGTCGATTTGGAGTTTTGAACGTTGTCAAAACTCTTCCTCTTTAAATGATATATCTTCGCCAAGACTGTGCTCGCGGACATCGCATTATTGATGATTTTGGCGATATTAGGCTTGGAAACTATTCGAGCTTTAATTCCCAGTGGATCTGGCCCGGAGAACATGCTGTGGTCCCGAGAGGGAGTGGAAATGTACGGAATGTTCCCCGCATTGTGGGTGGCCTTCCTTATGACATCGCATGCTAACGCTGATGCTAAGCACTTTAGAGGCATTCAGCGGGTAGATCTGTTCTATTCCCAACTCTAGCGGAGCTGTATAATACCTAGCGGGATTGTTGGTTTCGTGGCTTTGGTAAAGACGGCTGAATGTTTGAAGCCCTCTACGACATCCTAAGCAGCAGAGTCCGCGATTTATTGGTCAGTCCATCATTTCTACTCCACAAAATAGTTGTGCTTTTTCTCTGGAAAACCTGGCGTATGGATACACGTAGACGACCTCGCAGTTTCTTCAGAAGTCAGTACTGAATTGATCATTGGTTGAACTGGATTCTCCCGTTAGTGTTACTTTATTGTCAACTAGTATTTCTGTCGCGTTTAAAAATCAATCAGCGACTTTGGGCTGTTGCACTTGATATCGTGGGTAACAGCCTCCTCCCATCACTCATAGGAGTAACAGTCAGCGCTGCAACTCTACAAACTGGTTTGGAACTTTGTTATCTAAGTAAACAATATATATTCATATACCAGGATCAGTTCTATTGTATAGTTCGAGGCGTCGGTGCAGAGGATACCTGACGTTGAAGGAAGTTTTGACAATCAGCCCCTGGAAGGCTTGCAGTCAAAACAATCTTTCAGCCATCGCTCCAAACCGAGCGTGGAGGATGCTTACCATGACCTAGAAGGCTGGTTGTTTTTTCTCTTCTCTGGAAAATCCAGTTAGAGCTCTCCACAAAATTATTACGCCATTGCTCGCCCAGTCACTAGAGTTTGTGCACCGCGCGCTAATAGAGATTATTGGTTTTTGACGAGATAATGCTATGTTGTCCTAGAATTTTTGACAGCACATTTCATGAAAGGTATTGGCAAGCAAGGCGGTTAGCCTTAGCCTTCGTCGATCACTAATGCAGGAGTACGCCTCTACACAAGCCTCTACAAGCTTGAAGTTGCATTGGATTAAATCACAGCAAAATCTTGGTTTATGCACCTTTTCAAACCCGTCTTTTAATTTCAGAAGCCGAGCTGATTACAACCTTGAAAGGTAGTAGTAGCTAGAGTCGATGCTTCGGAACTCGGTATCTTGCGGAGTTGTCAAGCTGCACCTCAAATTAGGATAAACCAAGTCTGCATATCGACTATTCGATCGTTCATTAGAATTATCAGCCCTCCATGAAGCCACCAAATCTTAGGATAAGGTTAGTCTTGATGCAGGGGATCAGGGATATACCCGACCGCTCCACTTTCAAAACCGTGCCCTTATTAGTTACATCATATCTATGTAGGGGAAAGAGTATATATATATGTTATAATCATTCTCCCCATTATTATGACAACAGCACAGCCTCAAGATCATCCTTCTTTTATCCTCTTTACCTCTGTCATAACACCGAGCACTAAGCTTCTTCTTCACTATGTGGACCAAATCTTTAGTTGGTCTACTCTACGTAGTTGGCGCCACTGCCCAAGGTACACATCCCCCAAAAGAAAAAAAGTATGGAGCAGGAACTAAGACCTATTAGTCGAATATCCAAACCTTCCCCACTTCCTCCTAGACAATGTAAGGCTTGATCTCTCTGATGCCAAGTACTTTTGTAACACCCTGGGTTACGTTGAGTGGATGCTATACATTTGAAAAATCTCTCGCCATGTTCGAAAGCTTCCGAACTCGTTGCTTCTAGGGTGAAATATATTTATTTCTATTGATGTTTCGAAGCATAGTGTTTGGCAAACCAAGGTGTTGACATAGATTAACCAATTTTATAGCCCCTTCCAAATGGATTCCCGTGGGGGTTACTGACCGCGAATAACACCAATCCTGGTAAGTGTTTCAAATATCTTTTATTGGCAAAAACTAATAGAACACAGATAGTAAGTCAATAGTTATCAATAATATCAAAATGCCGTTAATTTTTCATATCAACTTACAGAAATATCTAGCTAGTAAGTAAAAGATACTTCAAGACGTCTTTCCTGACGCTAACAAGATTTTAGATCCACCCAACACCGGGTATGCTCTAAACAAAGCAAATTCCTGCCTTAACTAACCAAATGTAGCGTTATTCGATCTTACGACTTCACCATTTCAAAAGGTGTGATATCACCTGATGGGTATCAGAAAGAAGCTTTGCTCATCAACGGGCAATTTCCGGGACCACTAATCGAGGCGAACTGGTAAGTTGTTCAGACATAACATGGGCACGGTAAGTTGATATTTTGAAGGGGTGATACCATTCAGGTGACAGTGCATAACAACCTTACGGACAACGAGACAGGAAGTGAAGAAGAGGGGACCGCTCTTCATTGGCATGGGATGTTGCAAAAAAGCTCACAGTGAGTGACCATCGCCTTCTAGATTGAGCTTGCTAATGCTTAAATAGGTGGATGGACGGCGTGCCAGGCGTTCATCAATGCCCAATCGCTCCTGGGAAAAGCTTCACGTATAGCTTCTTTGCGGATCTGTACGGAACGTCATGGTACCACTCCCATTATTCGGCCCAATACGCTGCAGGATTATTCGGGCCTATGATCATTCATGGACCTGACACTCTTCTGTATGACATTGGTAAGCGTATAGAGAATATATTACCTGAATGAGTACTTATATTCGCTAGATATCGGGCCTGTTCTATTGACAGACTACTTTCACCGAGACTACCTTTCTATTGTTGCAGATGTTGTGGGCACAGATATAAAGACAGCTGTACCTCTATCGGACAACAATTTAATCAATGGATTCGGTACTTTCGATTGTACCACACTTGTAAATGACACAACTCCATGCACTACTACTACTGCACTTCCCACATTCAAGCTTACCCCTGGAGCAATACATCGATTTCGGTTGATCAATGCTGGAGCCGAAGGAGTTCAGAAGTTCAGTGTAGATGGACATACCTTGACTGTCATCGCCAATGATTTCGTACCTATAATTCCTTATACAACTGAAGGTAACCAACCTGTATCTCCAATATCCATGATATTATCCTGATCATTCATGTAGTGGTGACCCTCGGAGTTGGTCAGCGAACCGACGTGCTTGTCTATTCTCCTCTTATCCCATTGCAAGAATCTTATTACGTCCGAAGCTACATCCCAATTACCGGATGTTCATCCAGCAACAAGCCAGATGCTGTAGGCATTGCCTATTATGGCCTCGAGCCCACAACACCAAGCACGACCGTATGGCCAGCATTAGCAGAATCACTAACTGAATGTGCCAATGTAAGACCCGATGCAATCCAAGCCACTCACTCCCCCTCTAACAACCTGATCAGGACAACCTCACCGAAACCGTACCCTGGTTTCCCCAAACCTCCGATCCCACACCTTCAACAGTACAAACCATTGACATCGAATTTGGGCAAAACTCAAGCGGAAACTGGCTCGTAAGCATCCTCCCATCCTTCCTTGCTAAACCCAAAGAAATCCAAGCTTAAGACATATACACAGTGGACAATGAACGCGATCTCCTTCCGCGCCAACTACAACAACCCCGTGCTCCTGCTCTCTAACCTCGGAAACAATACGTACCCCGACGATGAGCAATGGAACGTGTACGACTTCGGCTCGAACCACTCCATACGGATCGTGCTCACGAACCCCGTGCCCGTTCCCCACCCCATCCACCTCCACGGTCACAACATGTTCGTGCTCGCGGCGGGCGTCGGCACCTGGGACGGCACCAGCGTCACTCGCCCATTGAATCCGCAACGGCGCGACGTGCAGATACTGCCCGGGAGCGGCTATCTGGTGCTGCAGATCGATGCTGACAATCCCGGCATATGGCCGCTGCATTGCCATATCGCGTGGCATGTATCCGGAGGTTTGTATATGAATGTGATGGAGAGGCCGGCTGATATTGCGGGGCTGCAGATCCCTTCGGTCGTGGCGCAGACTGTAAGTTCCCCATCCTGACCCTCAATATAAGATAGATAAATAGGAGTTTTGGGACGGTAGATACTAACTCCTTTGTAGTGTAGAGATTGGGCGGCTTTCACGAATGTGACCGTGGTTGACCAGATCGATTCCGGGCTGAAGCTGTAGGAAGTAACCGGTACTTCTCCTGACTTCCTGCTTCCTATTTCCCATTTCCCCTAGTGACTCTTTTGAGCTTGTTTTCCTATTTCTATCTTTTTAATTTGTGGTATCTTAGCGGGAGAATAAGAAGCGTTTGATCTATTTCCATGTAAAATACGTTTATGACTAGGGCATTCCCTTTGTAAAATAAGTAATTTTCAACTAATAGAAAAATAATTACAACTTCCAGTAGTTTAACCCTACATGTTTCCTTTCTCTTTCTCTTTCTCTTTCTCTTGCGCGTGAATCTTTTCTGCTTTATTTTCCTCCTTTCCTTTTTCCATTTTATTTCTTTTCGTCCTTTTTTCAAAACCTCACTCCTCAAACCATATCACCATCCTCCCAAACCCCAACAAGACCCGCCCTCCATTACCCCTCTCTCGAAACTACATTTCCTAATTTACCAATACAAAATCCACGAGAAAGAAAGAGATTGATATACCATAAAAAGCCGTACTTAATTATTCTATTTCTAGTAAAGAGGACTTTTATTTACATTGCCACTATGGAGTGGCACATGCTTCGCTAGCGGGTCTGAGTCGCATGGTCTCTCACCCCCCTATACTCCTAAATAATGTTAAAGACTTATTATATATAGGGAAATATATAAAATAAAATAGAGCTTTTGACCCAATCTACAACCCGAGGAGGTTTTTATGGGGGGTGAGAATCAGTTTCCAGGAAGTAGTTGGTTTGATTTTGTTGGTAATACCAAGGCGGTGATCTATTGCAATAGAATAAAAAGGGCGTATATCAAAGTAATTTATTAAGTCTAAAGATCTAAGAGAAGTAGGAAGGGAGGACCCCTTATATGCTCAAAGGGTGCCTCCCAGTGAATGATAATGATTCACAGCTAGCCCTTATGATCCACACCAAATCGGCTAGGGTGCCCAAAGGGGCAATAAGTGAAGCTATCCTCACTTATGCCCGAGTTAGACCTATATTGTACCCGTAGCCGAAATAGCCCCTTACGACCCATAATGTATATGCCTACAGGTTTAATGAAGAAATTGAGGGTGAAAGTGAGAGGAGAGTGAGTGAGAGTGATGGAAGATGGAAGATGTATGTGATGGAATAGGGTAGGGGGTTTTTTTTTTTTTTGGAAATAGAGTATTATCTTCCGTCTTTGGACAGGAGCAGTTGCTGCTCTAATCTGAGCCAAGCCCTGAGCCCTGAGCACCAAAAATTTGACCATCTCTCAAGGTGCCAATATGAAGTGCTTGATCATGAATTGATATCAGGGTTTTACCCAAGACTAGTCTTCAATTACGAGGAGCGAGACACCCAAACACCCAAACAGATCAACAAGCAACCTCAACCCCACATCCATCTAACCGGCAACACAACTTGCCTCTTCAAGTCTTCCTAACGGCGCTCTCCAATCTTTGTGCTATTCACTATGGCGGCCCGCAAAGAGAGGAAAGTTCACGATTCGATCAATTCTCAGCTTGCTTTGCCTAGGAAGATTGGGTTTCCCCGAGCATGTCATATCCCGACGGTTGCCAATGTGAGAAACATTCTGGTATCATCGTTCGAAGTATGCTAAACATATTTCCCTAAAATTACACATCCTCAGTAATGACCAAGAATATCCTGGCATCCCTGTCGCTTGTGAATATTAATCTCGTTCCCTTCCTCCGTATATCCTTATTCTCACATTTTCAACTTAAGGATCTAATGCTGGCAAGCAGTCTTCTGCCGGTGGCCCGATTGAACAATACATCTCTCTGCTCTCTCGGGGTCTAGGTTGTCTAGTACCCCTTATTCCCCGCAGCTTCGAATCAATCTGGAAGATACTCTTTAGTCCAACGCAAGAGAAATGATACCATGAGTAGATACAGTATTCTTCATCACAATAAATCACAAGTTCATCGTCATTAAATCCATCCAGTTCAAGGCTGTAACCGCCACAGTAGGCATACTCCTCACCAAAAGCGCTATAGAAAATCCCCAATCTTCTATATCGGTTATGTCTTCATCCTCTCTGCCGCCTACAACTACTGAAGGAGAAATATATGCTAGGTGGGAAAGAATTATGAATATCGAAGATCACGAGTCCATAGATCAAGGTCGGAAGGCTGCTGTAGTATCATGATTTTTTCCACCGTTAATGTTGATCAAAGGCTTTTTCCATCTCATCCCAAACTACCTACCTACCTACCTATCTCTGCCCACACTAGCCTGGTCTGAGTTACCTAGTTTAGAACTATACCTAGCTCTCAAGGGTCTACGGAGTATCAATGAGATGGACTTCACCTATGACTTAAAATCGATGTAATATCCTAAGAACCTTATCACTCTTGTACAGTAGAAACTTTGTGCTAACTCTATTAAGCACAGCACAATCGTTTAGAATTGACCACTTTCACGTAACAAAACCAAATAGCAAGCAAGTAAGTAACTTATTATTGGTTAAGTGTTAGAGGGGAGAGTAGGAAGCTGCGAAACCTGAGCAGAGGAGTGGCACGCGAGGAGAGTGGCGATGCTAACTGATTGCAGTCGCAGGTGATTATTATTTTTATTTTTACTATATTAATTTACTGTATGCCGTTTGATGTATATACATATATACATGTGAGGCCTGTACTTGAACCAAAGCTTAAGCACAAACTCTATCTCTCTCCCTCTCTCTCTTTCTTTAATCTCACTTAACTTTAAAACACGGGTTTTACTCACGTATCTAATCACTCACAAGATATCAATCACCACGCGCACGATTGATATCACTACACCACATTATCACACGTATTAAGGAAAGTAGTCACCATTATTAAGTTAAAGCCTAAACATCAACCAAGCACCAGAACTCGGTTTTCCAGCTCCACAGCCCTGAGCCCCAAAGAAAGGTACATCACTCTTCCGATACTCATTCGAGCAGACCCGTATACTGACTGCTTTGTTTCCTATCATATGCAGAGCTATTTTTTTTGGATTTTCTTTGAAGAGAAGTACCCATTTCTTTTCCTTCTTACTTCCGTCTCAAATTAAATCTAGTCACCGGGACAAGAATAAGCACAATACTCCAGACAAAGAGAGAAAAAAAAGTGGGGGAGAGAGGGGAAGGGGCATGGGATATACACCATTAGCGAAAAACACTTACTCGGATCTAATTCTTAGTTTTCTTATCCTTCTCCGCAGCCTCGGGCTCCGCCTCGGCGGCTCTCTTGTACGCGCCATAGCTGCCATAGGCACCATAGTTGCCATAGTCACCATAGTTGGCAGCGGCAGCAGCGACGGCAGCAGCGGCAACCTCGGCGGCGTATTGATCTGGGGTCAGACCGGTAGCGTTGGAGTACGGGGCGATCGGGGCGACGTTGGCAGAAGCGGCGAGATTTGCGTAATCACCATAGCTACCGTAGTTGCCGTAATCACCGTACTGGGGGGCGGCGATGACGATGGCGGAGATGGCGCCGAGGGCGATGATACTGAGTGCGTATTGCATTTTGAGGGTTATGTGAATGTGGAAGGGTTGATTGAGAAAGTGGGAGATGTTGGAGGGGTTAATGGATGAAGGAAGCGACTGAAAATCTGAAGAGGAGAATTTGGGTGTTGGTGCAGAGGACAAGTGAAGACAGGAGAAGGGTATTTAAGGGAAATTGAGCGGGGAATGGGTAAATGGATTATTTTTTACCATGTACACTAGAAGGATTACATGACCGTATACAAAATATGGATTCATCTGACTGAACTCACTTGAGTAAGGCAAATGAGGTCTATGAATCGCCACATATGAGGTTGGAAGCATCATTGATATGTGGTAGTGGGGAAGAAGAAGCTTCGATATGGTGATTACCATAATATGCAGAGACTAGCTCAAGCATAGTCAATAATAATTGGGGGTTGAATTAAGATTTCTTATGGCGTAATGAATTGTATCGGACGACTTTACAAATAAACCCACGAGAATGCACTATATGAGCCGGAACAAACCGATTGATGAAAATAGCAAAAGCATAATTCTAGAACTCCGGCAGCCTTGTAGGGCCAGCCTTTCTGAGTTCGGTCAAGGCTACTTGCCTCAACTTCTAGATCCTTAAGTGCTGCACATTGATTCGTCCCCATAATAAACTATACGTCAAGGATAGGAATATCGCCAAGGAAACACAGCACTAGACTGTGAAATGGCTCTTGTATAGGGGTCATCTATAGTTGAGATGATCGATATCTTGGATTCTAGACCACAATCAAACTGTAAGGTAGCTTCGCCATCATCATCATCACCCTTCTACGCTGAGCGGGGTAGAGAGGTCTTTTTATAATCCTCGCCACCTTGTTGGTTCTTCTGGCCGATCATCGACTTTCTAGCAGAGAGTAGCTCGGAAGATTTCTAAGCCTGGGCGAGAATAGCAGTTCAACCGTCAATTCTTTCTTTCTTCCAGGCCTCAACTCGGAAATCCAGTCATGAAACCTGCAATATCTGAATCTGTAAACCATCAATCAACAATGATGGGATTCTTTTCCGGGAAGAGAAAGAATTTCACTCCTCTCCCACAAACGCCGAACTCTACCTCTTCTAACAGTGGGTTGGAATCTGAGGAATCCCTCCTTGAGAATTCGACATGGGTGATCCGACCCAAATCGACCCTCACACTGTGGATTTCTATTCCACTGATCGTATCCTCCATCATCGTCGCCCATGTTGTAGGGATATGGATCGGCAGCCAATATAATTCCACAACCACAACCTTAACCTCAACCTCCGCAGTCGTAGAACAGAGCTCACCATACTCGGCCATAAACCAGATATCCAATTACTGTAAGCCTTCATCCAGCCTGAGATCCGATCTTGCACCATCATGAACTGACCAAGTGTGCCTTTCAAAAAGCACCTTTACTCGAAGATATAAACATCACCTACACGATGCAGCGATTCAACGGCTCGTTGTTGAAGGAGACGATCTACCGGCAAGGACCCAGCGAGGAAGTCGACGCCGCATGGGATAAACTAGGCGTAAATTGTTCGTCCTGGCTCTTTCTTTCCTCTTCCTTCCTCCCTAACTTCCTATAGATCACGCACTATCAGTCCCCGACCACCTCGCGCAGAAATCCGGCCTCGCGCCCGACCAGGTGAAGATCAACCAGAAGTACGGTGGCGGCTACCCGGCGAACGTCGAGGGCATGCACCACCTGCACTGTCTGAACCTATTGCGACAGGGCCTGTACTGGAACGTGGAGTATTACCGGGCGAAGGGCGAGGGAGCCTTCACGAACGCTGAGCATATTGTTAAGAAACATATTTGTAAATTTCCCCCTCCTCCTCCTCCTCCTCCTCCCCCTCCCCTACCTCCGTCTCGGTTGGGGTCCGAGCCCCCTCATTGTTTACTTCTCGATCCAGACACCACCACCGCTCCTGTCTGAAAGCGGACTTGGGATTTGGACGACGATGGATGAAGGATTAGGTAAGTGAGAGCATCATCGTCGCCACTCACTTCTCTACCTTCTGCATGAGGCAGGACATTTCTTCGGAGCAGCCGCTTACCCACTGCTCAACCAAATATATCCTCACTTCCCACTGCTCGATCCATGAGACTATTCCAGCAGTTAACATCACGACATCCTCCATCACGGTTTCCATCTTACGGTAGACGTGGCTAAAGATAAAGTCAGGCTTTATCCTTTTCTTTCATGTCGAATGAGATCATATTCATCCGTCACGAGTCGCTATTCGTTTCTATATGGTACACCTCATCTCCGAGAGAGTTTGAGACGACCCTGGAGTCATGGAAGTATTGTCGTTTCCGTTTTCGCGGTACAGCCACCCTTCATTCCTCGTTCATTGTCGCTTTCTGCATTCCACGTCTATTTATTGAATCGTTTGTATGCCACTGGAATGTGAGTAGTATTCTGCGTTGCGCTAGTGCCAGCACTTCCCTATTTACAGAATCGAATCCTGAAGATTTTTGGGCAAGTAGCCTCAAGAAGTTGTTCCTTTATCTCACCAGAGGAAAGTTCTGAATTGACAATCAAAATGCCCCGCAAAGATTGGGACCTCCTCGAGCTGCGCCTGGCGGGCGCTTTAGGTGAGTACGGTAGTTCCGTCGCGCTTTCTTCCACTGATACCAAGTCTGATTTCAACAGATACTGGACCCACAAGGCCGCCTGACCTTTCCGGGCAGCTTCACGATCTATTCAGTAGAGAACGATGGGAAGTGAGCGACGATGATTACGAAGTCTTACTGCCGAGTATGCATTTGGCATCAAATCTACTCCGCGTCGGGATGCCATATATCGCAACTTTTCTTCCCTCTGATTACGTATACAATCTGAAGGCCGCAGAGCTTGCGAGGGGAGAGAGCGACATCACGGGGAAGGAGTCACTGCGCCCGAGTGTTATTCCGCTCAAGCGAAGAATCAGGCTGAGAGATTTGAAAGAAGCTGAGTATGAGCTCAAGGAAGTTGCGAAGCATGTCACATGGCAAACAGATGAGCATATCCTAGAACGAGTCGGCTGGCTGGGTGTCACTCTGTTGGCGCCGGTGGCGAAGCCATTGACTCCGGTAGGGCCCGGCGAGATTGCAGATGGAGACGCAGACGCCAAAAGATCCGGGAAAACTCGTCGGCCCCTTCTTATCGGGCTGTGTCAACAGTATGTCACAGCAATTCGAAACTCGGAAGAAGAGAGCGAACAACATCTTAGGGCGACCTTCATGGTGGGGGTAACAATGGCTCACGAGATTGGTCACGTTATTCTCCACCAAGACTTTAGATCGTATCATGAGGATGGAGAACCGTATGTCGGAAATGATTGTATAAATGAACTAGGCTCCAGCTTCATTGGATGGATCTTCTCTGGTTACAATCCTTCAACATCGGGGGGGAAGATCATAGATTACAAACAGGCATTGTGCTGGGATCCACAGCTAACTACATCGCTGGGTCCCCGCCCTCTCTACAAGACTTACTACGCATTACCAATCAAATACATCCAAGATGTACTAAGCCAGTCCTTTTGGACTCACCTGGATAGCTCTACCGAGTTCCAATACTCTTCGAAAGCTCGAGGTGCCTTAAAGCCAACTCTTCCCAATGAAGCCACGGCCAATTTGCCTGAATGGAAGCTGAATTTTATGCTGGGGAAAATAACCTGGAAGCACCAGCACAGACTTTCCGGGGTTTCAGTTTTCGGTGTATCTGATGAGGAATGGCTAGAGGAGAGAGCGATTGAAATAGCTCGGCTGAGACGTTCACCGTCAACCCTTTATTCAGACAAACAAATATCCCAATTCGCATTGCAGCGTTTTAGGTCTCCGCGCGAGCCGGGTGCCGATTTAGAGCTTGATTTAGACGACGACGACGACGACATTGAGGATTTCTTAGACAACGTCCCAAAAAGTATCAGCAATGACGATGGAACTCTTCAGCAGAACGTGGGAGATTATAAAGATTCCTCATCACAGTTCATTGAAATTGTAGTATGGTATGACCCATCCACTGACCAAGGAATAAAGACTGCATCATCGAAGCGATCTAGATCTGAAGACGACATTAAGGAGGAGACAGATACAAAACGGCAGAAAACTAATGTTGCTGCATATATCCGCGATGTCCATCCTACCACTCTGCAAATCACCCGCCTCGAAGCGTCTAATTACTTAACGACCAAGGGTTTGCGTCAACCTATGATAAAACCCGAGACGTCATGGAAAGAGGAAGTTCTCAATCCAGATGATGCAAACGATCTGACACTCTTGTATAAAATATACGAATACCTTCTTCGAGACCTTGAAAGGATACACACGGAAGATACGGCGGCAATTCTGAAGATCAGGGAAGCTAGGGTAGCAGCTGTCAGTTCCTGGAGCTATGCTGATACTTGCGAGTTCTTGGAAAGCTATCCGGATCTTGATTTGACCAAAACGACGATGTCTATTGAAGCTGTCCGCTCTATAGCCCGGAACAAACTGGATTCTCAGCTTAGCGCTGCGCAAGAGGCAGACTCCATCTCGAGATACGGGCTAGGTTACGTTGATGACGAACCTGTTGATTGGTGGTCGGATGCTGATCTTCGATCATTTTGTCGTGGGACCAATTTGCCAGTATGGGGCACCCGAAATGCTCTTATTGCTAGGGTTGAGCGTTACCAAAACCCAGCCGCTCGCCTTATTGACACCCACAGAGCCAACGACGATGGTCTCGAGAAATATACTTTCAACGCCAGACTTAAATCTACCTCTGTGATTTCTCTTAAGAGTTCCCTATATATCGTTGGTCACTTTCTCCCGGACGCCGTGCTTCATCTCACATTTGGCCATAGTCCCAATGAGCTGCAAGACGGCGAGACATTGGGCAACTACAAAGGAAGAGACTGGAATAACCTAGTTCTAAAAATCCTATATCCCATCGCCGATACCCCATCCCCAGCAAAAAACATCGCCATACCACCCGTCCCGCCAAAAATGCCATCCGCAGCGAGCGTGCGTCGTGCCAAAGCCATAGAACACGCCCTCAGTGCCGACACACTCGCAAAACGAGTCGAATTATGGGCGGACCACGCAACAGCACTAGAACGTATTGCTACAAGGCCCGGTCTCGTACCTGGAGCTCCCCCTCCTCGCCACCCATATCCTCTCAATGTTGTAGACATGCTTGACGATCTCATTGATCTAGATCACAACGAAAAGGCCATCACGGAGGATGTAAAGTTATTGAGACAAGGGGAGCATTTTAACGTTCATAATGAGGAGGAGGGGGAGGAGGAGGAGGAGGACGACGACGACGACGAGGATATTAAGCTTGAGGACCAAGGAAATCCTCTGGCGCCGACTCATGCTGCAGAGGTGGTGTTTAAATACCATGCCTACAATAGGAATAAAAAAGTCTTATAGGAGCGGTCAAAAGGTGGCAGAATGGTTGGGCCTGTTGTTGGGAGGAGCATTTCTTTATATCTGGTACTTATTTCAAATGGTTTTGAGAGCCTCTGTTTGGTTTAGGGGTTAGGGAGTTGGTCTTTATCTGATTCGAATTTTGGGGACAAGTTTTAATTTTAGTTACACTATAATCGTACTCACTTTAGCATTTCCATTCTCAGAAACTATGATGCCGATACTCCTTGCGGCCGCCTCGATTTCAATATTGATGTCCGATAGATATTAGAACGATGTCTTGCAATATGTCTTTAAAAAAAGGATAACAGTGGTTGATAAACTGGTGATAAACACCACGCCCCGACTTGTCAAACCACAATTACAAAACCCCACCTTGACATAAACACATCCATCCATCTATCTACTCAAGGATCCACCTTCCCCCAAAGCATCCTCATTCTGCTTCCCATAGCTCCTCAAAACCCGCCTCTCTGTTATATATCTCTATTGCCCAAATCTTGGAGAGCTACATTTGATACAGGGGGGGGAGGGGGGGGAGAGGGGGTAATGGAGATGAAGATGACGAATGAATAAATACCAGCATGATTTATGTTTGCGGTACTCGCACTCGGCATATGCCCAACCTCCCTGTGAGTTGCACAAGAACGGACGTGAATATCGTAAAGGTGGTGGAGGCGGCGAGAGAGACACGCCGATGAGGGCCGCAGAACACATGCCAGGCCAAGAAAAAGTCAGCGACGGAGAAAATCCCGATAGATGCTTTTGCCGCATACTATGACGGGTCAGAATGTTATTCTATCACAGCATTCATGCTAGGGAACCCATCCATCTCTGTTATCACATTTACTGGCATGATTCCTCTGTTTTGGGTTAATTGGCGGGCTTGGGTGCAGAAATTGCCTCGGGAGGTGGTGTCAAGAATCAAGATGAAGAGAGAAGATTGGAAAAGCACTTGCTCGATATCCTTGGAAATATCCTGCAGAGTATAAGGATCGCCATATCCATGGAAGAAGAAACGCCCTTCCTTCTCCTGTCGAAAACTGTCGGCGAATTTCGAGGTGGGTGTACGTAGGGTACTGATATCCCTCTCGTAGCACCTCCCTTCCAATTCCCGATAACATTGGCGAGGAAAATGAGCACAAACCCGGACTATCAAGAATCCAGAACACCAGGTCTGATCCCCACTGTGAACAATTTCTGGAGCGACATCCACCAGGAAATCCTTTCCATCACATGCAAAGAAAATCGTCCCAGACGAGCGACCAAAGCGTGATTACACGGCTTCTTCTCACCCCCGAATCCGAATGATGCAGGAAGTGGCGACCAGCAGACAGACATGCAACATGAGTTGTCAAATGTGAAAACAAGCCATACACGCTCGAAGTGCGAAAGAGACGGCATGAGGGAGATGCAGAGATCGACTCCCGTCGGGGGTGCGGTTGAGACGTTTGAACGACTGTTGTTGTTGTTCTACGGCCGCTATGCAGGAAGGACCCTTGGAGGGTATTTCGGTTGCATGGACTCCGTACCCGTACCCCTCTCTACCTTTCAAGCGACCGGCAGGCGAGTGATCATATATATACATCTGCAGCGTGAGATAGCGGATAGTAACAACAGAAGAGGGGTGTCGTGTCCCCACAGTTCGCGCGTGACGTCGTGAAGTTAGCTATCAGCTAGTCCTTCGTCTGTGCACCTCTCGAAGATTCTGTGGATATCAGGATTCGTAGTTTGTTGCCAGATTTGGATGAGGAACACCGGAGAACCTCGGACTGTCCTGCGTCGCTCTTAGAGATCGGCCTTCATTTCGTGGCCTTATTTCCCAGGTATGCACGACAGCGGCGCCATCTAGAATGCAGTAAGATAAATAGGCAGGTCTGCACGGCAATCTAGTCCCCGGGCCGCATGCCAAGAGACCCACGGGTGCGGGTGCGACAGCAGACCACCGCCGGCCCATCCATGGTCCGTGCCCTCCTCGACGAGCGCGGTCGGCGCTCTCATTGGCCCAGCCGGCCTCCGTATTCGGTGCCGCGTGCAGCCCGTCCGGCCGCTAGACGGGACCGGCTCGATCAGACTTATCGAGGCTCGATCGGCCGTGCCAAGCACTCGTAGCCCATAGGGAGGGTTAGATAAGGGAGACATGCACTCCTTACCTCACAGCTCACCCATGCGGCGTCTCATATGCAGTCACATGGCAAGAACTGGACTCGTGCAAGACGCATTCGATGTGTCAACTCTTCCGCATGCAGCCAAACAATCCAGAGCCCCCCCGGACAAGAGAGGATGGCGCCAATGGCACGCAGCACGCAGCACGCAGAAGATCGTCAGGATAGAGGTTGCGGACGTGCATTAGGCGTGGATTTCGTTAGTCGGCGCTGGTTGCGCGGCCGGGGGGTGGACCTGGTCGAGGTCCGGCCCCGGTGCACACGGCCAAATCGAGATTAGGAGGTCCCCGCCATCGACGTACCAAAGGTGGACTATTAGGTGATAGTGCCGTCTTTCGCATCCGACCCGGAGAATTATTAAATCCTTCCCCCCCCCTCGATGCCCCTCCCATCAAAGATCTTCTTCCGTTTCCAATCTCCTCTTGTTCTCGGCCACACCTCCCCCGCCAAGAAAGATATTCACTCCATACCGCGCGGGCATTTGCGGACGTCTGGGGTCTGCGGTTCAATCCTCGAAGCTCGCTCTCCCACCCGCATCCGTGGCCTCTCTCATTCCTAAAAAGCACGAAGAAAATCCCAAGGGCCGGCACAACTTCCTCGTGGCACGTCCGTGTCTTCTTGTGACGCTCACGCGGGATTGTGTTCGACGTCGTAAGAAATCAAACCAAAGGCCTGAAAGCAATGACCCTAACTAAGCAGAGATCGCAACGAGACCCCAACAAGTTCCCGACGGTGCAGCTCTTCCTCCTAGGTGAGGACCCTTCCTTCTGACGACCTGGCGCTTGACGAGGACTGACAGCATTCTAGCAATCGTACGTCTTGCGGAGCCGATTGCCCTGACAAGCATCTTTCCATATGCCTGGCAACTCGTCAAGAGATTTGACTTCTGCGAGGAGAGCCATGCCTCTTTCTATTCCGGCCTCCTCATCTCGGCCTTCTCCCTCGCCGAGAGCCTCGACGGGGATGGGATGGGGAGCTCTTTCGGATCGGATAGGACGTAAGCCTGTTTTGCTCATTGGATGCACGGGCACGATGCTCAGCTTGTTGGTGTTGGGCTTTGCGTCGAATATTTGGGTGGCAGTGGCGGGGAGAGCCCTCGGGGGCGTCCTGAATGGCAACATTGGCGTTCTTCAGACGATGGTGGGGGAACTGGTTACGAAAAGAGAGCATGAGCGTGAGTCTTCCTCCCGATCTTGAACGAGACATGGAATTCTTGTATTCTTATTGACTTCAAAAGCTCGGGCTTATTCCATCATGCCATTTGTGTGGTCCATTGGAACGATCATCGGACCTTCTATCGGCGGATTATTTGCTGATCCATATATTTCTTTCCCCAATTGGTTTCGTGAAGATGGCCTCTTTGGCCAATTCCCATATCTCCTCCCAAATCTCATCTGCTCTGGTCTGGTCCTGATCAGTATTTTGGCGGGCTACTTCCTTCTAGAAGAAACCCACCCAGACATGCAGCCTAGGATCTCCTTGCCAGACTCAACATATGTTTCGGATCAGACCCCTCTGATTGCGACAGCAGATGCGATCAAGTCACCAGCAGTTGATCTAAGGGCAGAAACATACGGAACATTTGAAGGAAGTGATGACAGTAAATGGCGTGCTGCAATCACAAAGACGAGCCCACCAAAGATCTTCACAAAAACTGTCATTGGGTTGATCGTTGCAATGGGCATTTTCACATATCACTCAATGACATTCGACCACCTACTTCCAATTTTCCTCGAAGATGACCGGGTAACGCCTATATCCTCGATGTCTGTACTTTCCCGAGCAGTGACAGGACTCAATCCCTTCTACTCTCCAGGGGGGTTAGGTCTCTCAATCCACACAGTTGGGATGATTATGTCGGCCGACGGTCTCATAGCACTTTTCGTCCAGGTTGTCATTTTCCCCTTTGCAGCAGGAAAATTCGGAATCCATCGACTTTTCATTTTCGTTTCCGTCCTTCACCCAGTTACCTATTTCATCATTCCATACCTTCTCATCCTTCCTCAATCCTTACTATTCCCTGGCATATACACATGTCTGATAATCCGCAATGTCTTGTCAATCATCGCCTATCCGGTTCTTTTGATTCTCATCAAGCAAGCTACACCCAGCCCACGTGTCCTAGGAAGGATCAACGGGTTGTCAGCAAGTGTAGGCGCAGCTTGCAGAACCGTAGCCCCCCCAGTCGCTGGGTATTTATATACCATAGGTTCCAGAATGGACTTGACAGCATTGGCCTGGTATGGAAGTGTTGTTGTTGCAGGAGTCGGAGCATTCCAATGTTTCACGGTTAAGAGAACAAACCATGGAGACGACGTAGAGGACATGAAGGACGAGACTAAGGCTTTGGTCGTTACATCTTCAGAGGAAGATGAATAAATGAGCTGCGAGAGAGACATATACATAAAAGGCAGGGAGTCTGGGAGCGTGATTGCGTATTTGGCTGGCATTTGATAGCGTATTTCAGCGAAAAAGTTGTGCTGTGTTTTTGGGCATATTTGGACCCTATATGGGCTGCATAAAAGTAATAAATTTCGATAATATGAAGCTTTTACGATCCATTATTAGTGATTCGTAGTTGAGAGGAGTATTTGATCCTCTTTTGGAATAGGTCGATATCGATCTTCTTTCGATAGGTATATCTCCTCTTACTTCATACCTTCAAGCCTATAGCTAAGCCTTCCGCCGTATTTTGGAAGCCTCATATCCATGGGAGGAGCGTCGATCGATTAATGTGGTTGGTAGGTAGATCTGACAACCAGAGAACAGTAACAATTCCCGTCCCATCATCCAACCAAGGCATCCATCACCAGGAATATCCATAACCCCATGAACTCCCAAAATCACCCCCAACTGCCAGTCTATCAACCATCTTCTCTACTTTTCCTCTTCCAACCCCCGCCCTCCCGCCTGAATAACAAGTACACTCCCCTTAACACCACTATTAAGTACCGCCTCAGCCATGATACCTAAGGACTTTCTGATCTCACCACCTGGAAGAGAATTAGGAGAGAAGCTCTCAGGCTCTGTTGTGGTGAGACGGGCATTGCGACTGCGACCAATCACGATTAAATCCCCTGCATTTCGGGGAGATTGGCCGACTTCTTCGCGCGCGTGGTTTAGGCAGTCGGTCAGAGGCGTGGTAGTGGGGACGTCTACGAAGACGACACGGTTTATGAGCGTGGAGGGGAGGGAATCGCGGAGAGTGTGGAGGAAAACTGTGTCTTGTGCTGCGGCAGCATAGAGATCTTCTGTGCCTATGCGTTCTGTGATGGCGAGTTGGGAAGCGCTACCTGGGGGTGCGGAGCTGGAGGTGGATATGGTGGAGACTTCAGGGGCTTTGAGCTCCTTGGCGATGGAAAGGATGGGCGTGATGAAATGGATGATTGTAGCTGTAATATTAGTGTTTTGAGCGAGTTGTAGGACAAATCGGAGAGCGACTCGGTCATCTACACCGCCGAAGTAAGGAAAGTAGACGTGGTGGCTTCGGTCGATGATTGGTGGAACGGTAGCATGAAGCTGGCTTTGATGACTTCCGAGACTGAGCGTGCGAGATAGGTTTTTAGGTTCTGACTTTGTAGGGGCTCCAAATCCGCGATTAATGAATACTGCTGCGTTACATTTTGCGTTCTCGAGAGTAGCTTGGATGAAGGATTCTTGGAGACCACTGGAGAACGAGTCTTGGGATGCGTCGCCTTCTGACATGTTCCCATTTTCACTCCATGGAATAAGAATGAGGTCGGACAAATGATCCTCGGCTTGGCTTGTCAATGTCTCGGCATATGATGCTTCGGGAACAACGGAGACACCACCAGACACTGCCACATTGTTGAGATGCGCAAAGGTTTTGAATGCATTGACAACGGGGTCTATATAGTTGTCCTCGTCTGCTTCAGTCACTTTCATGACTGTAGAAGTACGCTCCGTGAGCTCCAACATACGGAGACCGTGAACCTCGAGCGGTCTTCTCTTCAGATTGCCCGTCGTTGAATCTCCTGCAGAATCTGTTTCTCCCTCGCTAACTGGTTCAAGTCCCATCTTCGTTCGATGAACTTTCGCAGTCGTCGGGGGGGTTTCTCCTCCTAAAAGTGCTATGAATGTGAAAAGACTGGATAGGCTATCTAATCTAAGGTAAACGAGAAGTCGGCGGACTCGAGTATTCGGAATCTTCTCAAAAGAACTTTCGAGGGAAGTGTCATTTTCTTCTGACATAAGGCGGTTACCATCCCAATCAATTTCACCTTTCTTCCAAGATTCGAGTTTCTTCTGGTACCACGGAGGGTATAACACGGAAGTTAATGGTGTTGTCGCGACTGTGGTGACAAGTGCCATGACGACGAAAATGGTGAAAGTTCTCGTGGAAAGGATTTTGGCTTGCAGGCCGATATTCTGTACAAGTTAAGTCAAGAGCTCAAACGAACAGTCTGGACACAAGCTTACTAGGACAATAAGTTCTACGAGACCTTTGCAACTCATCAAAACTCCAATGGAGAAACTCTCGCGCCAGACGAGTCTGCAAGCTCTGGCTGCGAGAGTCCCGCCAAGGATTTTCCCGGCAAATGCTACAGCAATGACTCCAATAACATATCCCCAAGTGGTACCATCATTGAGCAATCCAAGATTTGTGCCCAACCCAGATAATGCAAAATAAAGCGGAAGAAAAAGTACCGAAACAAGATCTTCTACTTTTTCTGTGAGCTTAATTGCAAATCCACCTTCATGCGGACAGATTAATCCCATGAGAAAAGCTAAATTCAAATGTCAGTTAAGGAGGATTTCAAGCAAGTTTCAAGACACACCTCCAAAAATAGGGTGAATTCCAATGATGCCCGTGAACCACGCAGATGTCAACGCAAGCAATAACGTAAGAGCAACTATGGACTGCGAAGGACCCTTTTCAAGACTCCCAGATCGTCTAAGGATGTAGAGCAAAGTGGGGCGAATAGCAAAAACCAACAACAAAACCCATCCAATGGCAACAAGGAGTACATATAGTGCAGTGAGTCCAGATCCGTTGTTTACTAGAGCCACGCAGAGAGCTAAGAGGATCCAGCCCACAACATCATTACCAACGCCGGCAGCAAGAACCGTAACACCGACAGGGGTTCCAAGGAGTTTCAGTTCAGTGAGAATTCGACACAAAACTGGGAAAGCCGTGATCTAGAAGAATTGGTATCAATTGAGACTTACGATATGACTGGGGCTTCTAACCGAAAGAGCAGTTCCAATAAACAGCATGTAAACCCCGAAAGATATAGGCACCGTGTCTGGCTCATGGCGGAATTGATGGTAGAGACCGTAGGAGATGGCACATCCTAATCCAAATGGGAGAGCCATACCTGCCAAGCCGACACTTAACGCAACGCGCCAATGCGACACAAAAAGGCGCATATTGACTTCTAGGCCAACCAAGAAGAGGAACAAGATCAATCCGAAATTGGCAACATTGCTTAGGACGGCCATGGAAGGTGCGGGGAAAATGGCATTTTCAAATCCGGGAATGCGCATCATCACCGATGGACCAAGGATGATGCCCCCAATGACTTCCGCAATAACTCGAGGCTGTCGTAGTTTGGAAAGAGGATAATGTAGGAGCCGGCAGAAAATAATGATGATTCCCGCCTATATACACGTGTCAGCGACTGTAAAAGTCCTGCAGCCAGGCTGTTTTCGGGGAATCGGAGAATTTCAGAGACTCAAGGGATTATTCCCCGCCCAGATTTCTCCTGACGGCTACCTGCATCGGAAGATAGGCCGTGTGTGACAGTTCTAGGCGTCCAGACATGGTAACGTACCTGAATGATAAAGAGGATGATGGGATTCTGGGGATTATAGACCGTTGGGTTTGCACCCACCAAGACACCCGCTTGAGGAGTTGCGCGGTCTGTCGCGGTCGCAGAAGTAGATGATACTGCAGCGGCCGTCACGGTCTTGAGGGCTGTGGTGGTTATGGTCGCCATGATATTGAAGATTGGCGGTCAATCTGCGGAGTGGGTTGGAGTGGGTTGGAGTGGGTTGGG
>NCSK02000114.1:22452-99026 GCA_002276475.2 Chlorociboria aeruginascens | reverse complement strand
TTTATTTCATTAATTGATATTTTTATATTTATAAAAAATAATATGTTTAATAAAAATGCTTTTGCTAAGAATTAATTTAAGAAATTTAAAACAAGCAAATTATTTAAATTAATAATTAAAAAAAATAATTAAAAAATTTATTAATTCGCAGAATATTAAAATGCAAAATAAATTATTTGCGAATTTATAAAATAAAAAATAAAAATAAATTAGTTTATAAACCGAACCCGTTACCAAAAAATTTATAGATAAAATATTAAATATTATAAAATCTTTTTAATATTTTATAAAATCAAATTAAAAAAAATTAAAATTAAATTTAAAAAAGCAAAATAATATAAAAAAAAATTTAAACAATAATAATATAGCTTTTGGCAAACAAAGTTAGCGACCAAAACTTTAATAATGTAAGGGACGTAATAATTAGAAAAGTGAGAAATTAGGGTATTATTAATAGATTTATTATAAGTTATCGTTCCACGATAATTAAAGTAGAAGCTATATATTTTTTGTGGGTCACCTAACCCTACTAAGCGAAATTAAGCAAGATTACCTAATTCGTTATTTGACCTATTACGTAACGCTATATAATTATTTATTATAATTATTTTTTTTTAATAAAAATACTTATATTTTATTATGCTTTATTATATATATTCTAATATTTTATTGCTAAATTTTTATTAAAAATCCTGCTTTTTTATATATGCTTTTATGCGATTTAAAAAAAAAAAATAATTAATTCAATATTATTATTATATTTTTTAATATTTTTTAAATTTTATTTAATATTAATATAAAAATATTTTAAAGCAATTTAATATTGTTCAAGCTATTTTCCAAATTATTTTTATTATTATCCGAACTGTTATCAAAAGCAATATTATTTTTAATATTAATAGCTAAAACAACGGCAGTTTTTTCTTATTTAATTGCTTTCGCTATTTTTTTTTTATTATTTTTTTTTTTTATATTCGCAATATTAGCGATGCGTTCTTAAAATGCTTTTTAGATTTCCAAATATTATATTTTGAAAGCTATTTTATTTATTTTATTAAAAAATAAATAATATTATTTATTTTAAATTTATTATAAATATTTTTAACTTTTTATTAATTTAATTTATTTTCCAACTTAAATAATAATAATTTATTTTAATTCTGTCGAGGATTCCATGGCTTAATTATCGACATAAAAAAAATAAAATAAAATTATTAATACTAAAGTGGCAGAATAAATTTATAAGCTTAAAAGCCGATCTTTTTTTAAATTTTAAAAAGTTCGATTTATTAAAAAATAAGTTTTTTTACTTGCAACCGAAGATTGCAAATAAATAATTTTATTAAAGCATTAATTTTAATATTAATTATTATATAGTGTTTATTATAATAATGCAACATTCTCTTTTGTGCTGCTATAAGTTTTATAATAAACTAGCTGCGTAATTTTTTTAATTTAATAATTTAATTTTTTATTGCTAATACAATTATATTACTGCTATTTTAATAAATTTTTTTTTTTAAAAATTTTAATTTTAATAGCACAATCGATGCTATATAACGCACGGTTAGGGCTAATCTGGGTGGCATAGCTGCGATTATTATTATAGGTAAATTGTGCTAAAAATAATAGCTATATTTATATAATTTAATTTTCTGCTATAAAAGCTTATAAATAATTTTTAATTATTTTATTTAAAATTTTGTTTTAGTTATTTGTTTGCAAATAGTAAGTAATTAACAAGCGCTTTTTAATTATTTTATGCTCGCAAACTTTTTTCCAAAATATTAATATAATGCGGCTATTTCGATTTATTATAATAGATCGCGAGGTGCCGAAAACGTATTTGATTTTTTCAAAAAAAATTTATATAAATTATGCAGCATTTTGGATATCGCGTACAGATATAAATAATGCATATTTGATAAATTGATTTATAATAATTAAAATAGAATTATATTCTTGATTTAATAATACTTGCAATGCAGGCAGGCCAATAATCCAATCTAATAAAATATTTTAAAAAAAAATAATTAATATAAGAAAAAGCTGCAGCTTTCCATAAGGCTTATAATAATAAATAGCCTTAAATTAATATTATAAATACGATGCAATATATTATGCTACTTTATTACGTAGGCTTTTCCAAATAAAATATTTTTAAATTAAATTAATAGTTTTGTCGCGCCCTTAATATTTTGCAAAAAAATAATTATAAAATAATTTTATAATATAATATCGCAATATTTCTTGCTGCGGCATATAAATTAATATTTTAAAATAAATTAATTCATTTCGACCAAAAAATCAATTTTTTAATTCTTATATTTTATTTATAATTTTATAAATTTGCTAATATATTAAATTTAGCTTTTGGCCCTATGCTAATAGCTTTATTAGATCGTTAAATATAATATTTTTAAAAGCTAATATTACTTTTTTGATATTATTCAATTTTTCTTTGTTTTGTTAGCTATTATAGCCTAACTTAAGATTAGATTGGCTCGACATGCCTGTAATAAACGTATTTTTATAAAGCGATTTATTTTTTATTTAATAATTTTTATTAGGGTTTGCAAAACGAATCGCATGGTTTTTATTCAAATTCTTATTTTTTAATATATTTATATTATTTGCAATAAAAAAAATTTTGGGCTTATTTTTTAATAATAACTTGCTATATTAAAACTTTTAACAAAGCAATAGCTGCTTTATTTGATTCTATAGATCGGGCTTCGGTTTTATTATTATTTATAATAGAAATATTGTTTTGCATTTGCTTTCTTAAAAAAAATTATATTTTCGCAATTTTATTTTATATTAAAAGCATTAATTTCGATATAAAAATATTAATATAATTATCGCTATAATTAGGTTTCCTAAAAGATTTATCGGCTGGGTTTAAGCTGCCC
Organism: Chlorociboria aeruginascens; assembly: GCA_002276475.2. Classification (NCBI taxonomy): domain Eukaryota; kingdom Fungi; phylum Ascomycota; class Leotiomycetes; order Helotiales; family Chlorociboriaceae; genus Chlorociboria; species Chlorociboria aeruginascens. Next base: position 96,114 of record NCSK02000114.1, on the reverse strand, counting down.
TTTCAATAATATATTATAAAGTTATATGGCATTAGGTAAATAAGCCATCTTGATTATTTATTATTAAGATTTACTTATTTTATAAAACGCGTTAGATTTTTATAGTTTAATTAAATTTTAATAGGTTTTGCATTTTGCAAATAATATTTTCAATATCTAAAGTTGTAAACGATCGCTATTATTTTCTTATTATAAATAAAATAATTTATTTTAGCACCATTAAATTTTCTGCTATAGTAGGCGATAGAATGCTAACAGTTATTTTTAAATTTTTAAAATAAAATTTTAATTAAAGCAAAATTTAATATATCGATTTCCAAGCGGCATAACTTCGATAAATCGTAATGGCGCAAAATAAATTATAATATAAATGCATCGATAAACTGCCAAAATGCTTGATCTTGTTTTATTATTTATTTTAATAAATAAATAGGTTTAGGTTTTCAATTTTTTTTTTATTTTTTTTTAATAGCAAATATAAAAAATTTTGCAATACAAAAAAATTCAAAAATAAAATATTTATAAAAGTTGCAAAAGCTTAGAAACATTTAAATATTACGATAGATTTTAAGCCGAGGTTAGTTGCGAATAACTTTAATATAATCTTGGTTTATTTATATATTTTTTATATTAACGATAAATTTAAAAAATTTTATTTTAAATTAATAAAAAATATATTTATTAGGCTGCGCGTACAGCTTATAATTATATAACTTATTTATTATTACTTTTATATATTATTAATAATTTTTATATTATTAACAAAAGCAACAATAAATCATACATATAAAGATGTTATAAGAAAATATTTAAATATATCATACTATAACTAATTAAACCGAATACTCTAAATAAGTTAAGATATAGTTCTCCACATATATGTGAGAATTTGATAAATAGGAGACTTGAACACCTAATCTACTGTATCTATGACAGTTGCTCTACCCTTGAGCTATTTATCACGCCTATTTACGAAAAAACCTTTTTTTTTGGCAAAAAGTTTAATCTTTATCCTATTATATTAACCTATTTTATATATCATACAGAATAGTAAAGACTTTTTTCTGTTAACTTTGAGTTAAGCTATTAACCATTCAAAGTTCTAATTACACTTGGTATTTTTGCTATTAACAATACAGATCAGTATTAAATTTGTAATAATATAAAGGCAAATGATAAATTAATAATAAGAACCTAACCATAAAGACATTTATATAAAGAAAAACTAAAAAAAAAAATTTCGATCTACAAACACATGTCTTATATATAGATCTTTTAGATCTCCAATCAAATAAGGGGCTAAAGTTTCAGTTATTAATATATATATTTTTTATTAATATATATATATTTCAGATACGCTCAAATCTGGCTAAACCCCCGTCCCCCCTCCCCCAAAACAAACAAACAAAAAACGCCTAAACAGGTATGGGGTATATAGAATCAACACCGAAACACAGCCAAGGAAGAAGAAACGAGATTCGGTCGCCCGATCAATGCATATCTTATTGCAATCTGCTTTTCCCTTGAGTCTTGAGTATATATATATAAAATAAAAAAAAAGTGATCAAATACCCCGCAAGGAATGACGTGAAGAACACCGATAAAAATACATGGCCTTGTGGAGAACAAGGGGTCAAGAGTTTCGCGCCGCAATTATGCTGTATTGATAGAGACATATATATTATGGGATATATGGTTCAGGAAAAATGGCGATGTGCAGTGGGTCCATCGCAGATGGTTTGCCTGGACGATTATATATATATATAATACATGCTGTGTCGCCGATAGCAGGTTATCGTCGACCACCTTCGCCAGACCAGCGCCGTTCGTAAAGCCGAGCATAAGAATCAAATGGAGCCGTAGACGTTGCAGGTGTAGAGTGAGGAGTGGTTTGCCCGCTGGCGGGATCGATGCGGAGTGGGGGGAGACTGGGTGGTCCTTGCTGTCCCGGCAGTGGGTAGCCAGGTCCTGGGGGAGGAATTGTAGATGCCGGTGGCAGACTATAAGTCACCCCAGCGAATTCTCCCTGGGTACTCGTCCTTCTCCGTCTGGGGGCCCTCTCGCCATTATCCGGAGGTGGGAAGAGCTGCGTAGTCGGAGGGCCTGATCGAGTGGAATGAGGGCTCGGTGGTGCTTGCATAGCTACATCTCTCATACCAGGAGTTCTGAAAACGACATCTCTAAACCGATCCCTCTCCGCCCTGTAAAAGTCTCGTTCTTGTTCCATTTCCCTCAGCCTCCGCTCTAGATCTCGCGTTTGATGCTGTAGTTTTTCGATGTTTGTCGTAGCTTCTTTCTCCTTTTCTTTTCTACGTTGACGGAATCGCGCCGAGGCTCCAGCATTCCGTGCTCTTTTTTCATCAGCTTGCCGCGACGCTTGGTGAACGTCTACAGGTACATTGAAGTAGCCTTGAGACGTGGTTATTGTCAGGACTTGAACAGGATCTGAGGCAGATGTCTGCCGAGTGTTTATGGAAGAATGAAGGGAGCCGGTCTGAACACCGATGTACGAACCTTCTATTACTCCAGACGGAGCAGGAAATTGCACTCCACCTCCTTGCTGCATTGATGCCCCTATTGAACTCCCGGGAAAATAGGAACCACTAGTCATGGGAAGACCACTTTGTGGACCTCCATAGGATGCGGGAGATGTTTGCGTGGAGGGATTTTGCGAGGATGCGGAGATGCTGGGACTGGCGCTTTGGGATGGCGGTGCTCGACTCGGAGCAGGCAGATTAGGTCTTTGACCCATGGATGGGGTGGTAACTCGTGGAAATGCATACTGCTGTTGAGTGTGTGCCGGAGGTGTGGGAACGTCCTGAGTTGGAGTGGTACCCGCTTCGGGAGCATAAGACCGACCCCGAGAAGGTAAAAATGGAGATTGTTGAGCGTCAATAGTCCCAGTGCTACTCCCTCGATGTAGGCCGATACTCCTTGGGGATCTTGGATTCAGGATTCTGCGCCCTTGAAATGGTATACTGTAGCCCTTAGCAGTTGGAGGGGTAGTGGCTGGGATCTGACTGGGAAAAGCATGTTGCGATGAAGGACTTGCCCCAAAATGCGAAGTTGGACCAACGCTTGGCTGTGGCGAGTCTATATTAGTGCCACTTGCCTGTCTTGTAGATGATCCACCATCCGCAGGTTCAGGTGGGTTTAATATCGAGCGTACTCCAAGATCTCTCGAAGGTCCCGATTGTCTCCAATCATCGCTAGATTGAGCTGATTGTGGTGTGCGTGAATGAGGAGACGGAAGGAGTTGTTGTTGTTGTTGCTGTTGCTGTTGCTGTTGCTGTTGCTGTTGCTGAGAATATCCTCGAGTGTTCAGCTCTGGCCGCCTTTCTGCTTGTCGCCCGCCCTGCTGGGGATCATCTCGAAGCTGAACAGCTGGTAGAGTGATTGGACCATCTGAAGATACAGGACGAGACGCAGATGGCCTCTGCGACATCGAGTCCTGATCCCCTAACCCTTGGTGATCCCCAGGACCCGGACATTGACGGTTTGCACCACCTTCCCAACTCTTCTGGTAACTGTGAAGCTTGAATACAAAATCAGCGAGTCTTTTTTCAAGAACTTCAGGTGATTGTATCCCAGAAAATCGAGTTGGCTGTGGCGATGGCTGCCTACTTTTCGAATACGAAACGAAAGTCGGGTTCTCGCACGACGGGCGACTCAAAGGACCTTGTACAGCCAGAGCGAATGTGTGATTTGGGCGTGCCAATGAGGCTTCCCAGAGAGTGGTGAGACGTCAGGAAGGGTGAGCTGAATTCGGATGAACCAGACAACCTGATTCAGCAAATGTTTTGGGACATTTCCCGTACAAATTTGTACGCACTCTCGTATATGTGTAGATTCTTCTGCGTTGAAGTAGAAGGTAGGAATCTCTCGTGGCGGATGCTGACCGAGATGGTGGGTTTCCTTATCCAATAGTTGGTCGTAGTAGATGATAACTGTAAAGTAAAGTAAAGTCACTGGATCCCGTATTAGAATATGCTCATCGGACGAAAGGCAAATCAGTGGTGGCAATGCAGACAGCTTACAGAAAATTCGAGAGAGCTCCACACAGACGAGCCACTCAGCTGCTCAATGAGCAATGACGCTCTGTTACTGGTTTAGTACGATTGATGAGAAGACTGATTGTCAACAAAATATTGAACAATCGTTGCATTCACAGGCTGAAGGTAGGTACAAGTAATAAGAACCCGAATGGGTGGACGTCTGCAGGTGAGAAGATGGATAATGCTGGGGAGCTGTCATCAGCGGCCAGCAAGCATTGATATCATATTCCATCAAGGAGAACCCCCAGTCTTAGTGTGGGCTAAATACCATACCCACGCCCGTTGCTCACAGACCTTTTCCACACCGTCACGGCTTCGGCATAGAGAAGATCAGAAATACCCAGGGTCGCAAGAGTCATTGGGGTGGCAGAAACGAGAACTGGGGTTGCTACCTAGTCCTGGAAGCTGCATAGCGTTAGCTGCAGGATCCAAGGGAAAGGTGCCAAGCGCGTGCTAAGGCGATAATGCTTGACATGCAAGGTTACTCTGGACAAGGCTAGAGTTCTTCCCAGGAAACTTTCCTCTGCATATTGGGATAAGCAGTTATTCCATGCGAAAAGCGGGCGGCTTTGTTTAGCGGACCAAAAAATCCCTGTGAAGCACGTTATAGCGACATAGAGTCCCAAGTTCAAGGGACTTTTGCGTGCGCAAAGTATGCTGAAACCAGATCCTAACACAGCTCGAATCTAATCACACTAGGTGACGGTGCCGGGACGGTGAAGGCGGTAGTGGCACTTAGTTGAGCCAGAACGTTTCTGATCGCACGTCTCTTACTAGATGGGGCTCTAGTATGATTGGAGTGGCCTGAACTGGCTGCGTGACCTCCTTCCGACCACCTGAACCAGCCCTCTTTGCGCCGGAGCCTTGATCGCCCTATAAAAAACATACTAAAGCACCTAAGTAGATAGTAAGCGCAGTCAACGTGGGAGATCGCGGGACCGCAACGCCTAACAGCGCACGTTGTCCCTGTCATTAATATACTCTCTAATTAGCTGAGCTTGCACGTTCTTGCCATGTATGCCCTGCAGCTGCAGAAGCCCCATTTGCGATGCGAGTTCTGATTGAAGGCTCCTATCCTTCTGCAGTAGTTACTGCAGTAGTATATCCGCATGCAGCATGCACTTGTTTTCTCCTTTGGTTGGTTGCGAGGTACCTTTTAAGAGGTGTGCTGACCAGAATTCGATGCGAACACTACTTGCAGAAGTTTCATTCCCCATCCACTCCTCCGAATCATTGTCGCCAATTAATCACCAAGGCGGCCTGCTGGATTGTAGAGAGAACCTGGCGTTTGCAAGGCGCAATATTATTGGCGCTTTCGAGCTACCTACTTGTCAGTATTGCCACAGGACTTGTTCATTAGGTTCTAATTGCCCAATGCCAGTCACTTTTCCAACCTGAGCTCCGAGAGTGGGAGGCGCACGAGATATTACTTTGCTGGGTCCCGGAACGTCTTCCAGGTCAAACAGCTGCAAGGATGGCATCATCCGGTATGAAACTGTCCATCATAAGGATTAATCTCCAATAAGCTCTTGCCATTGCAGCCCCTAGTCAAAATGGATCAATTGGAAAAGAACTGAGCAAGGTTCTTACCATGCATCTTTCCATGCATCGCTTGGAAGCAGTTTGCTTAGTTTGCTTGATCCCAGAGTCCACGAGAACCCCCTGTGTTACTAAGCCTCTTCAGGGCCTCGATTACGGGAATGCATCATGATGTCGCCGTCACCCATGCAGATATAGGTACATTGGTATATCGGCGTCCCACACCCTTTTGCCGTTGATTGCTCTCAATTTAAGCGGTCTTATTTCAGAAGGTAATATTCGTATTATCCCTGTGGTGACAAGTTTTCGGAATCGGCCGCCTCATCGAGATCATGGATCAAGATTCAAGGAATGCATCATCGTCCTGCCCTTTCTTTTGCCGTACTGTAGAAAGTACGAAAGTACCTTCTTCCCACAAAGCGATCCAAACCACCGGTGAGCGACTAGCAGGAAGCATAATGAGGTGCATTAGCTATCTGCATACCGATTTCATATGAGCGAAATTAAAGACCCCCGTCAGATTTGGAATATAAGGCCCACGACCACCCTCCACAATGCTCGCCTTATCGACATATTTAGACAATACCCCGAGACATTGGGATATCCATGAACAAACAATATCAAATTGCGCAAAGCATGACATCTTACTTTTCAATCCGGGGATCTTCGGTACAATGTTGGTAAAGTAGTCATGCGCCGTGCTCCGTGCCGCCAACGATGCGCTGGAACTTGATGCGTTGGAAGTCCGAAAAGCCAGAAATATCTATAAGGATTTCTTCCGCCAATACATCTCATGCTGTGCGCATCACACGTGCGCATGGCTGCCCAAATCTATCTCATTCATTTGTACCTGACTGCGGAGAATGATATCATATGATAAGTCACATGCAGATCAGGGATAGGTACTTCCAGTGCACGTTCATTCAAATTTATGGGTGCCAGAATCCGCTTTGGTAGATGCCCAAGGAGAAATCTCACGATTTGATGCGGTTTACCGCTTGTAATTGTTAAGAAGTCTGACCAAAGTGAAGAAGTAAAGGATGGCAGTCGCTAGCTGTAAGAACTACCCGTCCATTAGAGGGATATCAAAAACGTGGCTGTCTCATGTCGGTAACTTTGTACGCGCATGTCGTTCGTCAGTAGGCAGCATTGCTTTTGAAGAAGGGACAGTTCTGTAACAGCTAAATTTGGACCGCCCTCTGGAAAAATTCTCCGAAATGAAATAATGTCGCGCCTGATTTCAAATGATAATCCGGATTTTCATAAGCATAAAAGTTAAGATCTCCAAGGAAGTGGCCGAGTCGCTACCGCTAAAGTATGATTGAGGCCAGGAGGTAAGTTTCTTCTTCGTGATCGTGAGATTGAATGGCTTCATGTTTGCCCCCAAGACGCATCACCCTCCCCAGATTCTCTTCCGATACCTTCTCAGCCCCAATGCTGGCCTAGCAAGGACCCCAGAAACTGGCGAACGAACTTCGTACGAAAATGAGCAGGTAAAACCGCCGCACGGCGCACCTAACCGTTCCCAACAGAATGGTATCTGACCACATTAGCGTTCTGACTAGAGTGCTCTAGAGTCTATCCGGTCGCCAAACTACGGGCCCCTTGCCCGTCTCAATCCTTGTATGGATGACCCTGACATCTCCTCGTTTTCTTTCCAATCACAGACACTTCGTCCATCCAAGGTCATCCTAACGGCGCCTCGGCCCCTACTTCAGGTAGAGGTGGGCAACCGGAAAATCCCACCGCCATCCAGCGATCAATGCGAGGACAATCATGTCGCACGAAGTATAAGTCTCGGCTTGATAATACCATCGAAGGAGGTCTTCAAAGTCATCAAGAAGTTTGCTCTGGTGCTCGTCTTCATAGAATGAGGCAACCACCTAGGGTTGTTGCTGGAACGAGGCGAAGAGCGCATATGGAATGATTGGTGTTAATCGGGATTTAATCCCCGTATGTGCATGTACCACCCAAGTATTCTCCAACGGACGCGCATATCAATGCAGTCATGTGCTCAAGCACTTTATCCAGTAATTCATAGGCCAGGAAGCTTTCCGACAAAAAGCCCCAACTCAGATTCACAAATCTTCTGATTCGAGAGGATCCAAGATGCTTTCAGGTGCCGACTTGACTTCTCGATTTCTCAACGATACCTCACCGGGAGGCGCATAGCGAGATCCGGCTCTTACGCGAGCGACGCGGTAATGGTTCACCCGCAAAGGATCAACATCCTGGAAATTGCTAGGTTTGGGGTAGTTGAAACTTATCATTCTGTCCCGTCTTTTTACACGTATACCCCATAGGCTTGGACCCCCACGACAAAGCAATTATAAAATTTGACTGTCAGATCGGACGGTTGACCAGACTTGAGGGTACGCCATCCCGTCTGTTAGATAAGGCAAGACTTATGTGGGTGGTGACGATGACTTATTTTCTTTTAGATAGTCGTCATTGGAAACATTCAAAGTATATGTCACGTGCCTCGTGAATTGTACCAGTATTTTGAGGATCTTGGAGACCTGCCTTCTCGTCCTTGGAGCTTGGACGATGTGACTTGCATGAGGAAGAGCGGTTCCAGAGAAAATGATATGCAGCCAGGTATATCTGTAAGTAAGCGTCCTTACGCAGAGTCGATGTGATTGTGATGCGATGGCGCGTAAAGGCTTTCTTTTTATGCACGTGCCATGCTCCTTTGGAATTTGCGGTGAATGGCTTCAGGATCCCTATCCATGGCAGATAGTTGCGGTGAGTAGTAGATAGAAGATCTGTTCATAACTGGCGGTGAGGTACTTTTTCATCGTGGCTGCGTGCGGGTAGGAGGTGGAGATGATTTGGATCCAAGATGTGGGATAGACGGTGAAGCTCTTGCCGCTCGTCATTGTTGCAATGTGGTTTGTGAAGAGTGGAGCTAAATCGCAGCTCTGAAGCTCGAGTTCAAACAAGGTCAGGTTAGTTCTCGGCTCCAAAACCTTCGGTTATATAGAAAGCAAGTTCAGTATGGTATCATGGCCACTATCGCAACATTGCCCTTTGTCAATACAGCTAGGTATAAAGGCTCTTTTGTAAGGAAAATCCAGGTTTGAAATATGCCGGTATTCTAATTACTTGGAATTGGCACAGGTGAGTTCCTAGTAATTAGGTGATGTTAATATTAGATACTTAGTTGTTGACCATACTTCACGACTGACCTAGACCATAGGATATATGGCCTTCGAGAGACGTGGTCTGTGAAATGATCATGAAACGAGCAGCAGCAACAATTCCAGAGAAAGAGAAATGGTGATCAAGCAGGGCCGGTGGAAACAGCGCTGGCCATTCAAAGATGAGATCCAAAATCTCAAACAAGATGCCGCCAATGACATACACGTGGACCCTAAATTCTCAGCCTCACCTCATCCAAGAGACGTTGAAAATGCAAAATGAAGACCCTAATATCCAACGTCCAATTCATCTGGCTGAAATTTGGAAGCGGCTTCGAGGCCCGCAAACCGGCAAACTGAAAAGCCACGACGCAACCAGAGAATATCCAAAGTGAACCTACACAATCACCAGCATATAATGAAGGGACTCCTCGCATGCTCGATACTCTCAGAGACTTCTCTGGCATCTACTTTTGCCTCTCACTTTGTTTGTGATTGAAGACATTAATCCGTCGCGACGTCAAGAAATCTTCTTCCCCACGGCGCGTCTCTAGCAAGCGAGGTATTGTTTAGGCCCACACCCACCAACCCTTTGCCCCACCTCATCTCAACGTTATGTTCTCCCTCTTCATCTCAATCTTCCAATCTTTGCTTTCCTTCTTCTCCTCCAAACTACCTCTACTTGCCATGTCTCCCCCCTCCATGAAGACATGGACAGTCACAGAACCTTACCTCAATATCCACTGTTCCCTCGGGGAAGGGCCCTCCTACGAACCTGCAACCCATACTCTGCGTTTCGTCGATATAAAGCAGAAGAGATTCCATTCCATTGATTTATCAGTTGGGCCAGATAGTCTGAAGACCATCCAGTTTGATATGCCAATCGGTGTTACAGCTGATATTGAGGGTGTGGATCCGCAGAAGAAGATTCTAGTGGGCGGAAAAGATGGGTTATATATCCTGGATAGGGAGAAAGGGACGTGGAAATTACTGAGGAAATTCTTTGGGCAAGAGGATAAGAGGAGAGACGAGAGATTGAGAAGTAATGACGGATCCGTGGATCCTCATGGAAGGTTTTGGTTAGGGACGATGGACGATTTCTGGGTCGGCGAACCGCAAGCTGAAGGTTGGTAGGAACGTTCATTTATCTCCAGGGTTACTGAAGCGGAATTGAACGTCAAAAAAATTTGAGATTTCATCTCCATTCCACGTGATACTGAATTAACTATCTCATTTACAGGAACACTCTTCCTGATCGATTCTTCCCTGAATGTCACTAGCAAACGCAAAGATCTCACCATCCCCAATAGCATCGGCTGGTCACTCGACCATAAAACAATGTTTTTCACGCACTCAACCGAAAAAAGAATCATAGCGTTCGACTACTCCCCATCGGGACAACTGACCAACGAGCGTGTTTTCTGGCAACACGATGGATCCGGCGACCCTGACGGATTCAAATTGGACGCCGAAGGCAATATCTGGCAGGCAGTCTATGGCGAGAGTAGAGTTTTGAAAATTAGTCCCGAGGGGAACGTCGTAGGGGAGATTAAATATCCATCGAAATGTATTACGTGCCCGGTTTTTGTAGGCACAGAGTTGTGGGTTACGACGGCGACTGATAATGAGGGTTTCGGGGGCGAGATTTTTAAGGTGGATGTCGGGGTTGAGGGAGTAGAGAGTTTTAAATTCAAGTTTGATGAGGGAGTGGTAGAGTTGTAAGTACTCAGATAGGGGAAGGAGATACATACATAGCTTGTGATATGAGATGGAAAAGTATAGATGGGATAGACGTATAGAGCAATAGATCTGCATTTATCTACATGCTCATGACAGGAGATTTATCTGTCCTGACTCTAGAAACCACACATTAACTGGAAAGTCCCCATATCAATTTAATCACCTCAACGTATGAGATTTTCACATTTAACTCCCGTATAAATAAACAAATGAACCACAACACATCTCGAGAAGTCCTCTCTTCGTTTATGTACAATATAACAAGAGCTAAAAATTGCAAGTTACCGGGTATTTCAGTGATTCTAAACTGCAGACTTCATCTAGAGACCCGAGCATCTAATTGGTGTTTCCGGAACAGATGCTGCATTAGGAAAGAGATTACGACGGTATTAGGCCCGCATTTCCTTACTACCTCAGCTTATGTTCCGCCTTTCGCTATATCCCTATAAAATTCTACAGACATTGAATCGACATAACATAAATACCATCACACATTAGTGTTCGCTATATTCCTGCACACAAAAGGAGCATTTTCATCTGATACATAATAAACATCAAAAATATCGGCGACATCCGAGTAACACAACGTCACCACCCATAACCCGTACGACTGAGACCGAATTACTGGTACTCCGACGCATGCAAGGCAAGTGCGTGACTGCGTAACGTAACTGTGGTCGGGGAGGAAGTGCAGCGAGCGTGATGACATGCAGAACGGCTGCAGTGCTATGTGATGAGCTTTGCCCCGCCAATGGAGATGTGGGGAATACGCGCTGACTCTGTGCAACGTGAGATAGAGGCAAAATGACGAGAAGGAAATATGATTTGGTGGAAGCCGATGAGGGAGGGGACACGTGATATACCTACCTACCTACCTATCTCACCCCCTTTTAGATGTCGTGCTCGTTTCGGCGGAGGATATAAGACTACAATGGAACTTATAGTGCGTGACGACCTTACAGACCACCCGTCTCCAATCCATGCCATCGATCAATTAGCCCATTCTCCCGAGAAAGTCGTTGTTCTGTTCGCCCAGAACCCGCGTCCAAGCAAGGCTCTTGCCCTCTGGCCTGGTGTCCCACACTCAATAAGAATACAAACATTCTCCTCGCAACAACTGTCCACCACGCAAACCGAGCCGACCGCACAATCCGCAGTATCACCACACGTGCTCAAAGCACTACAAGACTGGCTCGTAGAGCAGAACCCGGTGCCTTCCGCCGTCGTGTAGCAATAACAGTCATCACTGCCATTGCACCCTGGTTGAAAACTACCACATACACTGCCGTCGCAAATGGAACTGGAGCAGACACCATTCTCACAGATGCCGCTGTCGCAGACGTTGCCGCAGGCTCCGCAGTTATTGGGGTCTGTCAGTTCGTCCGTACAGCCGTCAGCACAGGATATTTGACCGTCGGGACAGCAAGTACAGCGTTCGGAGTTAGCATCGTCGAAAACGGCGCGCCCGATCTCACTTTCTACGATCCAGGAGAAGAGGGCGGCCAGACGTGAATAACCCAAGTTTTTGACTTGGGAGCCAATGTCCGTTCCGCTATAGGCGGCATTTACGGCATTGATCGTGCACTCTGCGAATATATTGTTGCAGTCTAGGTATGTTTCATCGCAATTATCTATAATCGTGAGTGACGATTTGGATGGACACACACGGGGAAATAGGGCGTACCATAGCAGAGATCATGGTCGTTACAGCATGACAGAAATGGTACGGAATTGAAGATAAAAGGCGGAGTTCCACATCCATTTGACTCGGGAGGTCGAGCCCCGAATTGCACCACAGCCGTAAGACTTGGATCTTCACATCTCGGGTCGTCAATTCCGAGATCGGTTCGTAGATGCAGAAGTTCTGTGATGAAGATGGCGATTTCAATCCAGGATGGCAACTGGCGTTTTGTAAGTGAGTTTGATGCCTCTGCAAATAATTCATTGCCGCTGTCACCACCGAGCCCCAGCTGGAAGGGCGAACCGCCGAGAATACCGGCGAGAATGTTGCCATTGCAGTCTACGGACCAGATGCTTAGTAGTGTTAGATAAGTCCTTTGTGAGAGAGTTTGAGAGCTTACCTGGTCACATAATTGCCTTTAGGGCTCGCAATATAGGTCTGCCCATCTGAACTATAAAGGACTTAGTTAATAGTGCCATTTGATAAATTATATTGGAAGGACATACCTGGTTGGAGTAAATCCGACATGCCCATCATCGAACACGGCAACAAAATCACCATCATCAGCAACGAGATCGTATACCCTACAGATAGAGATTAGTAAAAGGCTGATATGAAATTTAAAGTTAGTCACCCTGCAGGCCCATCCTTCGTTGGGGCGAAATGGTACTGCGTCAGATTGACGACTTGATCAACTGCCTCGACAGCAATACCGTCCGCATTAATAAATGAGATACCAGTGTTAGAATCAATGAGTTCCTAGTTGTTATCAGTATGTTATATAGACAGTTCCATAGGGAAATATACAATCAGTTGTGTCGCATTGTTGGGGTCGATCATGCAACCAGAATAAGAAGACGGGATAGGAGGATTATAGACTGTATTTATTAGCGACAATATCAGATTATGGAGGTTACAATGAGACTCACCGCTGGTTGAGGTAGCCACTCCAGAAGAACTTGCAACACTTGTAGACACTGATGTTGAATTTGTTACTGGGGGACTTGAAGTGCCCGACGGACCTGTTGGAGGACTTGATACTATACTTGTTGTTGCCGTGGCGCTCACAAACACGGCCTATTGCACGTTAAAATGATTATAAATTAATAAAAAAGTACAATACTGACAGGACACGACGAAAAACCTGTTGGAGAACTTGATTCGTATGTAGTTACTGTGAGAGTCACAGTATCGACCTACTTCTCATTAGATCTGCATGAATCCGGATAGTACAATACTTGCATAACTAGAAGTCACTGTCCTCTCAAAGATTCCAAAACAAGAACAAGCACTCGAGTATGCAGCAGATCCCGAGCAAGCCGTAGCATAAGCTGGAAGGACTGGAGTGCCGGCATCCCGTTTGGCATAGGCCGGAAGGTCTGTACCACTGTTCACTTGGTTTATATCACGCAAACTAAGGCCTGAGGTCTCTGTGATGGTAGTGTAGACGGTCTCTGTCGTAGTAGAAGGTAAGGTAGTGGTTGTTATAAGGAAGTTGCTGCAATCTTGTTTGGCAGAAGCGACGTGAGTAGCTCCAGCAGCAGTTCCAGTGACTGCACGAGCACAGTTGTCTCCACAGACTCTTTTATCGATGATGTTGGCTCCAACTCTAGCCGCGAGAAACAGGAATAGAGTAGTAAGCAGCTTCATGATGAAGGGCAATAGATGGTATGGGAGAACTGAACTGGATAAGGAAGTTAACTAACATAACTGAGAAATGCATCTCTACTTAAACTCTCTGATACTACCCCTAGCCAGCCTTGCGGCATTAATTGACAAGCAATCTTCTAAGCTGTGATAGCAGAATGAAACCTCCATATCGAAAACATCTGACTTCTGAACGTCAAAACAATAGATGTAACCGTTGCTGGACACTTACGTCCCAAAACAGCAACAAACTATATCAAGCTTAAGTATACAGGGCCCCAACAATGCTATTGAAACATGAAGCTGAATATTTCCCTGTACCTCGTGTCTTTTCAAGGACGTGGACCGCCAAGGAACAATTGCATGATGCGGCTGTAAGGAATTACGATATTGCCCCTATGTAACATGCAGCAACCCAGCTTTCAATGATTGCTGCACTTCCAGCATGGCTTATTGTTCGGCCGAGTTGCGATCAACTGATGTAAAGCTGTATTGTCAGGAGTGGAAAGGGGATGATCGACTTAGGGATGATGGTAGGCATTTATAAGCAATTTAGCGACTGTTTAGCGACTCGTGCGGGGGAGATTAGGTGGGTCTAGCCGCTAGAATTAGTGATATAAGTTGAAAATCCACTATAACTCCAGGGCCTGAATTTTTGGAAACTTTCCGTTCGGAGAATTATCTCGAATAGCTTCAAGTGATAAAGCACGTTGCGCCAAGCACCGTTCATAGATCTACAGTAAGCGTCGCATCAAGCATAGACACAATCTTTCCATTCGCAGGCATCAGTCTTTGAGTTGAGTAGCACAAGAAGGCCAATAAGCCACAGAATTGTGATTCCCGGGATACGAGTATACTTATGCATCAGCCTCAAATATGGACATCGGAGATGTAATCCACCCGAGTCTTACTTATTGAGGCGCCAAGAAGTAAGCCAAAAGAAAAGCAAGTGGAAATGACTTCGCTTTTTCCTTCCTATTATATCAAATATCGAGATCTCTGAAAGTTTGGCAGCGTAGACCGCCTCATCACTCCACTTTCAACTAGCAAAAGACATCAAAGTACGTGAACTACCTATCAATTAAATAGAAAACATGAGACGAGGCCAAAATGGCCAGTTATTCGAGATTGATCTAGTTCATCTTTGAGGAAGAGACTATCATTAGATGTTATCAAAACGTTGCGGTTCACCGTTCACCTATACATGAACGTGTTTCTAGTACTGACCTCATTCTTGTCCTTTTCGTATGTTAGAAGTCTTCCTTAAATTTGCATATGAGATATAATTGTATGATGAGAGCCTGTTAATAGATCGCTAATAGTTGCCTGTACACTGTTCAGCTATTAATACACGTTCCATTAGCACAAATATAATATCAGCCACACAGCCCAGATACAAATAATGTCATTTAAGTAAGACATGGCTTTGGAAAAGAAATACCTATAGGCATGGATTGATGATCTCAATGGAGCATATATAATTTAATTCAAGTCTCTCAAAATCTTCAAACTGTTCCCTGTACATAGTAAACCACTGTACTTAGATCCTAGGCGGGGAAATTATCCCCACAATTGATTACCTTCTAATAGCTTTATGTTTAATTCACAACTCGCATGCGTACGGACACTATGATAAGGTAGGGCTACTGGCTGGAGGAAGAAGTAACCGATCGATAATTAATTCTTTATCTTCAATCACAACTTTATCCAGCATCAATATTCAAAAATCATGAGAGTCTTATATCGATGTAGCCAGAAAAGCATGGAAGTGTGAATAAATCAACTTCATCTTGCATATATCTATGTATTCAACTACATCTTCAACTTCATTTGTGCATAAGAATTCCCTTTAATCCCCACCTCACCCAAGCCATTGTAATGGCGGACCAGGACAGGAAGTCCGAAAGGGTAATGGACATTGAGCGCTCTGGCTCCATCCAGGCCGCCACAATCTCCGAATTCAATAATGAGAAGAACCCCGCATATGCAGAGATCTCAGATGAAGCTCAGCGGCGATTTGGCAAGACAGCCTGAGGCTTGTGGCTTGTCCTCGCGGCATACGCAGCTCATTACCATTGGATTCTCAATCGGCACCGGAATGTTCGTTGGTATTGGCTCGGCTCTAGCTCGATCTGGGCCCCTAAGCGTGTTCCTTGGCTTCAGCTCTTTCAGCCTCTTCGTTCTCTGGCCTCTATTTATGGCTGCTGCAGAGATGTGTACTTGGCTACCTATTCGTGGTTCCATCTTCTAGTTTGCCGAGAGATATGTCGACCTGGCTCTGGGATTGGCTGGTGGATACGTCTATTGGTATGGTGCGTTGATGTTGGTCTGCTCGGACTTCATAGGTACCGTTTCAGTCATCCAGTTCTGGGACAACAAGACGAATCCAGGATGGTATATTCTGCTCACACTTATCTGCTCAATCTTGTTGCTGTTCGCTATTACGGAGAAGTCGAACTCGTCTCAGCGTCTTTCAATATTCTTATGATTGAGCTTCTAGCTGCTACTTTTATTACCATGCTTGGCGGCAACCCAAAGCACGATCCTATGGTTTCCGCTGTGAATGGACTGGCGAAGTTCGTCAATGCTATTGTCCTGACATCTGCATGGAGTTGCGGTAACGCTTACGTGTATACTTCGACTCGTACTCTCGACGCCCTTGCAATCAATGGGAAAGCTCCTTAAGAAGTGTCTCAAGAACGGAGTGTCGATTTATGCTCTCGCTGCAACAGCTACTATCTCATGCATCAGTTTCCTAGACGCCAGTAACTCGACTTCTACATTTCTCAACTGGTTCACTAATCTCTCAACCGTATCCTTTCTGATCACCTACATAATCATCCTCCTCACACTCATCAGATTTCGAGCTGCGATTGTTAAGTAGGTTAGCTTAGATTCTCTCTATTTCCGTATACCACTCGGACTACAGCCAAACATATCTTACATCGGACTTACTTTCATATTCATCATAACATTTTTCTATAGTTTCTATATTTTCTGGCTAGGAGCATTCAACGCTGCAGACTTTATCTCTGCCTACTTCGGGGTCTTCTTTTTCATCGCCACTTTCGCCTTCTGGAAGATTTATAAGAAAACTAAGTTTGTGAAGGCTGCTGATGTTGATATCTATAGTGGCAAGCGGTCGATTGGTAATAATGAGGAAGAATATCTTTTGTCTAGGACTGCAACAACCTTCCCGTGGTATAAGACAGCCATAAATTATCTTAGGGCAAAGAAGTGAGCTAAATGTGGATATGAGTTTTATAGTAGTTGAACACAACTTTTTGTTTTATATGTATATGTACATAGTCATGTTCTCTGTTTTCTTTCGCGAGTGTCATATCCAAGCAGGCAAAACTCCGCCAGAATGAAGTTGGCAACTGTGCTCAGGCTTGCAAGCCGGCCTTTGGATTCCTGGGTAATCAATACACAATCTTTAAGGGGGATGCTGCTATAGCACCAACCACTTGGCATGGATCATCTTGGGTTACGCGTAACCTCTGGTGATTGTCTATAAAACCTAGAGAAAGGAGATGTAGAGCTGTATTATGAGTCGAGTTTACCCTTTACATAGCATGCTGTAACTGACCTGTCCCAGCATCCTTTTCTTCGCCCCTCTTTAAACCGATAGCTGAAATTGTGGATGTCTTAAAACGACCTGAGGATGGGAGTTACCGCTTCTATGGTGTAGACGACGACAGGTCTAATCCACAACAGATACGATGTATCAATTTTTCTGACTATTTCGGCTTGACATTTGGCTGTGCTGGAAGAGTCGTATATGGCATTCATGCACACCAAAACCATTATACATCTGCTGTTGAGACATACTCAAGTTTAAGTCCATCTGCCAAAAAGGTCCGATACTTTCCTTCAAATACAAGCCACGAAACAATCAACGAAGTATGGGTTCGTGAGAGTCAACCTTTACCTGAACGAAGTCGTGCAATTATGCTTGGACTTCAAATCTGATGTAATATATATACGAAGTTCTCAAATATTTGGGCCTCACGATAGTGGTCAAGAGTCCCGCTATGTTCAGCTTGCAGGTGGTCTGGCTACTTCCCTGCTGTACTATATCCCATCCTCTGTCATTCCGTCTCTAAATTATTTCATCCAGGAAAATTTGTTGATTGTCAAGGGAGGGAAGAAGCTGATGCAGCATAGCGAGCTCGAGGATCCTCTTCAACGAGCGTTGGCGGAGGATTACATGTGCATGATTCGGGGGGGGGGGAAGAAAGAGGAACTATAGATAAAGGGGGAGAGCTTGACTCACGATCAGTCGAGAGCCGATCTTTTAGCTCAAGGCGCTGCAAATAATCAAATCTCAACACAATAATTTTATTCCTTTCCATCGCGGAGCCACAATTCCCAAACAGTCTACTCATAATCCTTCGCACGAATTCTCTCCGTATTTCCCAATATCATCAACGGCAAAGGATTATTCCACCTCGTCCACATCCTACCCTCCCAAACATCCTCCCTCGGTTTTCCTCCGCTCAATCGTCTGAATCCTCTCTGCTATCATTTCGTTCTCGCTCCACACACAAGACATTCTCCCCAAGCAATTTCCGCACCTGCTGATCTGTGGCTCCACGCGCCATTACTGCTGCAATAAGCCTGGGATATGCAGTCACATCATCGATACCATTTGCGAGGGTAACGGTACCATCGAAATCCGCGCCTACCATCAGATCATTCATTAATTTTGATGGCTTGGTGTAAAAACTTTGGTAGGTACAGCAGGTCCTTACCAATGCCGACATGACCCCATCCCGCCATTTTATATGATCTATGGCCGTCTCCAAATCCGCACTCTCGGGATCCCGAGCATTAAGAAACCTCTTAACGAACATTATCATAACCACGCCTCCATTCTGTATCAACCGCACTAATACATCATCCAGCACGTTCCTATAATTAGGTGCTAGAGCAAACATGAAGAATGAGACAATATAACCGGGGATCGTGTGATATGTAGCACTTGTCTCATTGTCTTGTGACTGACATGGCTAAGATCTACCATCATGCCCAGTCTATTCATCTCCTTGACCGCTGCAGCGCCCATGTCTGTGAGTCCGCCATCTCGACCCATCGCTGTTACCGTGGAGGCCGTGGTGGCGAAAGGATTGCCACAGTTTTGTGTAAACGTGTTGTATCGAATACCCAACTCGTAAAACTGCCGGACCACAGCCAAAGCAGACTCGATCTGGTGCACGCCTTCTACACCGACCATGGATGCGATATGCCCAGCCTTGAAAGCCGCTCGTGCGCACCAGAAACTTTCACAAGTACTGAAGGCCACATCGATTTGTTCGAGTGTGTCGCGGATACTATGCCGGTTTTGGGAACACAGTCAGTGCAGCTCTAGTCTTTCCTTGCTAGTCTCACATTTGGCTCATCGAAATAGGTATTATCGGGACACTTTTGATGAGGAAAACTATCCCTATCCTATCACAACCCCAATTCCTGAAGTCTTGACTCACCTCTACAAAAATAGACCACAACTGGCCACCTACACGGCCTTGCCTCATCCGTATCAAGTCAGTATTACCTGCGAGTCATAAACCAGAGCAAGAATCCCTAGCCCCTTTCTCCTTTTTTCAAAGTTAGCATGAAAAATTATCGTCCGACTTACCCTCGCGGAAATTGAACTGTGTATCATTGATTTTATTCTTCAACTCTAATCTCAGGAGATATGGTAGGCCATTATGTCTATCTACTAACGGCGTAGTTTTCATCAATCTTTCTGTCCTCGATGCATAGTCGAGTTTGTAGATAGTATTTTCCAGGAAATATCCCAAGCATAGATACAATACGATACTAACAGTGGAGAACAGAAGCACCGTTCTTCTCCTAATCCTTGCCCAGAGGAAACCACGATTTGATGCCGTGGTAATGATGACCAGCTCTTGGCTCTGCATAGAGCCGGCTGATTCGATTTGCAAATCTGAGACCTGGTTGCGCCGTAATGTTCGTCGGTTCGCTATACCGCTATTGAGATTCATATATCGTAGCTTGCAACTGAAGTGGGATTGGAAACTATCGTCGCTATTCCCACATCTGATTATTCGAAATATAATCAGCAACTTGTAACCTGTACGACGTCCTGTATGATGGGAACTGGTAAGGTCATCGATCAGTTGACATGGCGGGGTGCGGTATTAAGTGGTGCCGAGAAGCCGAGAGGCTACGAGTAATCATGCCACACAATGCGCCAGGATAATCATATACATAGACATCTCCTCATATCTTCCACAGCCTGGGTATCTGGAAGAATTTGCCTCATGTCGAAAGAACAGACCTTAGTGGTTATAGGGTCAGTCCAGATATCATACTCTACCTTCCTCAATCAAGATATGAAAGCATATTCTAAGCTCCACTCCTTTCAGGGCAGGAATTTTGGGCCTCACATCTGCCCTGCGGCTCCAAGAGTCTGTTTCAAAAGAAACCTGCATCCTCATCGCAGCTCGGGAGTTTCCCTCTGACAGATCTGTCAATTTTGCCTCACCTTGGGCGGGTGCTCACTATCGGCCTATACCAGTGACCAACGACCAGGAGCGACGGGAACATGCGCTTGCACAAGTGACGTACAGAGCGCTGAAGCAGCAAGTGCTTAATGAGCCAGAGGCAGGTATCGTTTTCCTTGATGGTTACGAGTATCTACAGTCCCCATCAGCAGCCTATCGCAATCTCGTTGGAGGGTATGCTGATATAGACGGGTTTCGAGTACTTGATGAGACAGAATTGCCAGAGGGAAGTACCTGGGGTGCAAAATATAGGACCTGGTGCTTGAATCCGCCGGTGTATTGTGCTCATCTGCTGAGAAAGTTTATTTTGCGAGGAGGGAAGATAGTGCATTGCGATCTGAGAAGTCCAAATGAGGCATTCACTTTAGCAACGAATGTTTATACTGTTGTCAACTGTTCGGGATTTGGATTTGGTGACCCCGCAAGTTTCATAACACGTGGTGAGCATGGCTTTTATTGGCACTTCAAATCCCTACGACGTTCATGCAGAATAATGGCAGCTAAAATAACCATGCGGGCTAGGCCAGACATGTCTTGTTTCGAACTATTGCGACCGAACAATTACGCAGCAGAATTCAGATGGCTCATGGACATTCATTGTTCCTCGGCCGCTGAATGGAGGGACTGTTGTAGGAGGCACCAAAGAAGTCGACGACTGGAGGGCTGACCCTCGTCTTTCAACTCGGAATAATATTCTCACGAAAGCAGCAAAGATGTTTCCACAAATATTGAATGCTGAAGGCAGCTTCAATGTCATCGGTGATATTGTAGGCAGAAGACCAACAAGGAAGGGCGGTCTGAGACTTGATGTCGAAGAAATAGGGGGAGAAGCGAACAAGCGGAAGATTGTTCATGCTTATGGAGCTGGTGGGAGCGGCTATGAGTTCTCGTGGGGCATTGCTGAAGAAGTGGTAAGACTTGCCTTTAAAGACAAACTCAAGGCGTCACTCTAGAGAGACAATGGTATATGTCCGGATGTAGACATTCTTTTGAGTTTGAATAATATCACGGGAACTCAACATCTCTCAGTACAGATTTATGGCATGTCGCCGAAAACTTGTAAACCTGCCCATTCGAACCACCACACTGGTATTGATCCACCAGCGATACTGGAAAGCTCTGTCGGGGCCGAAAAGTGAGCTTCTGTTTGCATTGGAAAGTTATAGATGAAGGGGTCACCAAGCGCGGCAGTAGACGGTGCTGCATTATCCTGGATAAGAGGGAACATACCCGACGTAGTTGTTTTCGTTGGCTGTTGACTTGTTGAGGTTACCGGTAAAGAATTTACAGGAACCATTGGCTTGTTACATTCAGAACTACTAGTGGGGAACTTTCTTGTGCACTCATCAAGGGTCGATTTTAGCTAACTAGCTGATCATAGTAATCACTTGCAGAAACATTCCCACTGTCGCGCATCGAACCCAGAATACTCCATGCCGTTTCTACGGCGTCCCCATCCCCGTTAGCACCACTAGGGGACACAATGCTTGACATCATGAGTATAATCGTAGATGAGAAGATGTAGTTCGCGTCGAAGCGACCAAAGACAGCGATTGAAGTCACAACCCACAATTCCACGAGGATTATATTAGACATTCGTGCAACATGAATGCAAGCTTAAGCCAGTGCTGAGACTACGGGCGAAGGTGAAGGGACAGCTTTCGTTTCAATGTAATCTGATGATGGAAACCGCATTTTGAAGAAGTAAAATAGATTAGGACGAGTAGTAAAAATGACACACTAAAGATGATAGTCAGAAGAACTTCTACTATCTTCCTCATTTAACGAATAGCATAGACAGTATTTAGTTACCTGGGTTGAAGTGTAGGCCGATAATATTTTGCAGGAGATGAGTTCGGATCCAGCTTAGTTGCGACGAAGTAAGAGTCTGAAATACCTAGCTAGCGGTTAGAGGTATTTTAAGCTAGCTAATTCTTATAGTGCTTTGTTGGAACGGAAAGGGGAGAGAGTAGCTCTACTGGTCACGAAAGGTTTTGCTGACATCCTTGTGATTGGTAACCAGGCTAGGCCCAATCTTTCTGATCTTTCAGTTAAGAAATTGGATAGGCTCTACGAAAGTATCGTTACACTAGACGAACGGGTAACTATTAATGGCTTCAACGAGAACCCAGATCCACAACTAGCTCATTCTGCAGACCCTTCGATCATTGAAGGCTTGACCGGAGAAGCATTCCGTGTGATCAGAAAGCCCGATTACAATGTTGTGCGGTAAGACTTGATCAAGCTTCGGGATACTGATTTTCAGAGTCTGGCAATTGCCCTGATGCACTCCTATAACTATCCTGAACATGAAGTCAAGATTGCAGAAATTGCTCAGGAATTGGATTTCCATGTCTCTGTTTCGTGCGAGCTACAACCAATGATCAAGATTGTTTCAAGGACTGAATCAGTGCCTATCTTTTTCCAATTACTTTGGAGTATCTCTCTAGTTTTCAAGAGGTTTCAAAGGGGGGCTTCTAGATAAGCTATTGCTCTCTCAATCGGATGGAGGCCTTACATCGTGCAAGAACTTCACAGGCTTAAGCGCTGTCCTCTCTGGGCCTGCCGGAGGAATTGTTGGATTCGCCAAAACCGGTTATGATGAATCGGACGGCACACCAGTAATTGGTTTTGGTATGAGTGGAACAAATACTGAAGTTACTCGCTATGGAGGCTCTTTTGAGCACGTTTGAGAGTACTATTGCAGAAGTTACGGTTCAGAGTCCACAGCCAGATATTAATACCGTTGCTGCTGGTGAGAGTTCTATGCTTTTCTGATGCAACGGCTTATTTGTAGTAGGCCTAGAGTCTGCAAGTGCGTTTCCAGGGCCAGCATGTTGTGGGAATGCCGGCCCGTTGACTGTCATCGATGCAAAGTTCTTCTCTGGCAGATTGCTTCCCGATTTCTTCCCAAGACAGCTTGACCTAGAAATTGTTATTGTCAAGTTTTCCCAAATCACGAAGGAAGTAAATAAGAGTAAGCATGACGAGGACAAACTTCTTCCGGAGCAAGTTGCTATGGGATTTCTGCTCGTTGCCAATGTAGTAGCTAGGACTCGGCCAGTTCGGACTCTCAGTGAAGGCCGTGGCTTCGAGACATCTGCCCACAAGTTGGCATGTTTTGGTGGGGCTGGTGGCCAGCACGCAGCATCTGTTGCCCTCGTGCTTATACGTGCTTATACATCGTTATTTTAGTATCTTATCTGCTTATGGAATAGCATTGGCAGATGTCGTCGCAGAAATGCAAGAAACAGAAGCTACACTGTACAACAGTGAATCCATTCCTCGCCTCAATACACGCCTCGAAAGCTTAAAAGCTAAAGGATTAAAGAGTCTTGTATCACAAGGGTTTAGATTAGATCAGGTGACTCACGAAAGCTTTTTGAATATGCATTATGAGGGTAGTGATACTGCAATAATGATCTTATGCCTAGATGGAAATTTTCTCACTGGTTTTGTTGAACGCCATCTTCGAGACTTTACCCAGCCACGCAGAGTTCTTGTGAATGACATATGTGTGAGGAGCGTCAGAAAGACCATTGACTTACAAATCTTATCATTTTTTCAACAACTTAGTACTTTGGTTATAAGTCTAGTAGCATGTCCAGCCAGCAGGCAGCGTAAAGTGTACTTTGAAAAAGAAGGTTGGGTCGAATCCGGAATCTTTTATTAAAGTCCCTATCGAAAGGGAGTAAAGTATTGGAACTTGCGATCATCATTGATGAGACACAGATGATTGTGCTTAACCTAGCAAGTGAGGCAACAGTATTACCGCAACGTATTCTGATTGAACTTCTTGATTGGGAAAGAAAGAAAGTTGGAATTGAGTATGTTGATCCTATCTATCTCTTTGTTCTTTCCCATTGCTTCATGAGCGTCGCTGAACAGGTCTGTTTCAATTTCTCAACCTATGAATCTGATCAAGCTAACGTCAGTGCTTCAGATGGGCCAAACACTACAGAAGACTTCAAAATTGACTAACGTCAAGGAATGCCTTGATTACAGCTGTGCAGTTTCTCTGTAGAGGGTGGGCTCGTTGCGAATGTACTACATATACCTGGCTATCTTGGATTGATGAGCTATGCAATCTTACTTTAAAAAAATCAATGAACTTCTGGATAGGCACAAGGCAGAGAACCAACATTTTAAAATCCTGTGAAGGCCTATAAAATATGCTGGAAGGGGGATTTATATCATTCATCAAGTCAATTATCTCTCCGTGTCTAGAAATTGGATGTTGCTTCTGCGGTGCTTAGCTAGGGTATGTAGTAGTAGAAGAAATATTCATGCGTATTAGAAGAATTGAATGATTTGGTAGTTTCGTTGGGTGAGGGTGCTGGATCCGTGGTGGCCAGTATATTAATTGAGTTCCTTGACGGGAGAAGTAGAGGGAGGTATGCTTCAGTTGCAATATTGTATATTATGCGTTAGCTGAATTAGGAAGTGGGTGATGGGAAAGAGGGCGGGGGGCAGGGATATTAAAAGGACTTATGATTGAATTTTCTAATAATAAGAAAACTTCAGCAACAAGGATATGTGCGATAATTAGGTCCTGGGAGGTCTGTATGTTTTGTAAGATGGACTTTGCTCAACTTTTGAACTCAGAAGGAGTATTTTTATCTATTTATTTCGGAAGCTACTGGGAAGGAATTTTAGGAATATATTTGTTACTGTCAAATTTACTTTCATTGTCAATGTTTTAATTTTTCTTCCTTGAATGAATCAAACATAGAAGTTAACATAGTTTTATTTTCTTTGCTGATTATAGTCAAGGTACGTACGAGGAAAAGCTCTGCATATGTAATGTTCGAGTTTTGAATTGCTGTTGAAGAGTTATTCTGGTTCATACTGAAGGGGTAACATACTTATTCCTAGCGTTCGGAGAGGATAAATAATGAGAAGTGAATGGAATTGGCTGTGAGTGAATTGCAGAAGGAGCGGGAAGGAGGATATAAAAACCCTGTTCTTGTCTGGATACTGCAATAAGAACAAATCTCATAGATTAGTGTGAAGGCGTTTATGTACTTACGGGGATCTCTTGAAACCCGTTGGCTAGAAAGGTTAATTCCAGTTATTTGTAGAAAAAGCGAGACTGTCAGAAGGTGACAAATTATCTTCCTTTGGTAGTATGGCGTGTAACTAATCAGATTCCTAATCAACAAGATCTGTTCCTATCATGTATCGGCCGATCACCGTCAACATCGAGGTCGAGCTCCCAGGAGAAGGTATAGGGATGTGCTTGTTGTCAATTCGTGTTTCGCTGTCATGTACTTCGTTATCTCCTCGGATGAGAATCTCAACTTGTCCATATTTCAATCGCAGTTTTCAAAGATATTCTGGTTGATTTCAAGTAGAAAAGAGATGTATGCCTTCCAACTCTAAAAATGAGGTGGTTGGGATATTTGGATTGAAGAGTACTGTGACAACATAGAACAATTTATACTTAGGTAAAGTAAGCAGGTTAATGTTTCGAGATCTGAGGAGTAGAAATTGAATACGGCATATTGATAAAGCCTGAGGCTGTTGGAATTATCATTCTTGACGGAGTGACATTGCAAAGCAGTGTTTTTGAAGAATTAGTGGCGCCGTAATATAGCGATAGTTTCATCACCAATAATATCGGCCATTTCATTCATTACAAATAAGATAACAAGCTAAGGATAAAGTTTATGTAAGGAATGAGGTTGAAAAAAGAGAGAAACATTTGGGACTCGTTTCCAATGATCTTCGAAAAAGCCATCAGCAAACAGAAATTGCAATCGACATTAATAAGCTGCCTCAGAAAATGTTTACGCTCAGTCCTAGATCCCCGAATCATCCTGAAAAGCCTTGACGTCATACTTATTCCAATGGTTAGAGCTATTTCCGAACCAGGTATCCCAATTCTTGCACCCGCGATTTGTGGCTTCCAGTCTCTTCGGCGTCATACTTTTAGCGATCGCGCCCTGTCTCTCCAAGATTTGCATTGCAAGTCCAGAACTTGCATGCCACGCTATATGGCAATGAATGAGCCATGCACCTGGGTTATCTGCTTTGAATGCTATGAGGAGATAGCCGCCTTGGGGGAGCAGAGCAACATCTCGACGAGGAGGGTTGTCGTATTTTATTACTGCGGTGCTTTTGTTGTACGGCTCTGATGACTGAGCAAGGAGGGCGAAATCGTGACCGTGAAGATGGAGCTACATGTTCCTTTTAGTTGGAGAAAAATCAACTCGGAGAGCGGCAACTTACAGGATGTGCTACAGCCACGAATGTTCTGTTCAGCCACTTATTATCCATGTCGTCAGCAGTAATGAGAAGATAAATCCATGCATTCTCGGGCATGTCCTCTGGAATCACGACGTAGTCCGGGTTCCACGTCTTGTTATTGAGATTTAGGATTGTGGGATCGGAGAAATTGAGCCACAGAGGGACGTCACCCATGGTCCAACGTGTAAAGTTGTCTGAGAGCTGCGGCTTATGCGGTGCGGCTTGAAGTCCCACATCAAATCCTTCAGGATCTATATAGAGAGTAAGTACATGGTAGAAGTAGGAAAATGAATTCTATGGGCATGCAAGCTTACCAAAGTCCATTGGTTCTACGCTCCATGGATGTATTGGATGCAGTCGACTGTATTCTTCGTCCCGACACTTCAAAGAGAATCCTTCTCTTTTGCTAGTGGGTATGGCTTCGCTGCTTGAATTGTACCGCAGAATCCCCTGTCTCTCGTCGGGGTCATTCCCAGTTTCAAAGCCTTGACAGCCGTCAGCTGGAACAGCACGGATCCAGTAGTCCCCTGTATTGGATAGCTGCCCATTGTCAATTGGATTTGCGTAAAGCACTACATGGTAGCGCTGGCCTTGGATATGTTAGCATTTTTATCTCACTTTTGAGATGATATGTGAAAGCTCACCAATACCCACAAGTATGTGGGACACATTATATGGATGAATCGGCACAAAGTCTGTTGTTAGTACGGTAAAGTTATGGTTGTCAATGCTGAAGATGTACGTCGTATCTACTGACGTATTGATGATTCTCAGGAGATATTTATTGCCCTGTGCGGCTATTAGAGTGACTGCATTTACGCCCACTATGACTTCTCGGTCCTTACCTTTTTTATTGACTTGAATGTGAATTTCTCATTCCGAGGAGATGCACCAGCAAAATTACCTAGACATCAAGATTAGAAAATGCTCGTCACTTTATCACTATGTTACTATTGTGATGTACTCACCAATTCCGTTCAGCAAAACGCTGTTCATTCTAGGCGGACCTGTTCCATCCAACTCATGCTGGAAATCTTGGAAGGCACTTCGGTGATTCCAATCAGTAATTAAGATGGGATCTCGCGCCTCATCATAATTATCTGAGGAAGGGCCATGTATTGTCATTGGGCCAGCAACACCATCAGCGTACTGCAAGGAGTAGTGACTATGGTACCATGTTGTTCCATATTGCGTTGCTCTGAATGTATAGGTATATGTGTCGCCAGGAGCTATTGGACATTGTGTAACTGCATTCACACCATCCATTTCCATTGAGTTCAGTTGTCGGATTCCATGCCAGTGTATTGTTGTCCCATTCCACCGGAGATTGTTCTTTACAGTGATGTTGAGTATGTCTCCCCAACATGCTTCAATCCATGGACCTGGATACGTGTTATTGAACACCTTGCCGTCGGGGTTGATAATGCCATCGGCATTGATTGGCGTATCATCGACTTCAATATAGTACTAGATGATCAATGAGTTTGTGACCTTCTGGAAATCTTTCAGGATGGATACTTACATTTCTAACAATACCCTTAGGATAAATGTTTTCATAGTCCGTAGTTAGATTGAACTCCTCCCCATTGGGCCCTTTCAACCAGCATCCTCGATTTTCCGGCGTGGAACAGTCGGTCCATTGGTTTCCCAGATCCGGATACTGACATACAAACTTTCCATCCTCAGGACCACCAGGAGCTCTAAAATTTGGGGGATGGCCATAAGAATCGTCATGGACTTCAAAGCTTAGAGCTTGTTGGACATCTGAGGAGTCGATAAGCGTTGATGGATGAAAGATAGTACCTAGGTACAACAAAAATGTCTGGCATTCTTTCCAAAGTTTCATGGTGCCTGAAGGTTGACCTTCAAAGATGTGGTCGAGAGCTACATCTTATACCGCTGGGTAGTAACACAGAAATGCTGCCCAGCAGTTCGAGTGGCGCTTTTTCCCAGCTTTCAGCAACCTAAATGGTCGTGGAGGCGGTGGGAAATGGTAAGAGATGGATTGCCAGCACCATTTTCCTGCAACCTGGAAATTTTTTATGTGAAAAATGACAAGCTGATCAGGGAAGGCGAGGAATGAGCGCTTGCCTGTTGTCTCACTTTTAAATGGCTGATCTAAAGCCTTAGAGTAACCTAAGACCAGGATAAAGATTGGAATTGCAATTAGTCTCAGGCAATAGGAGTCGATTTGGAACTTATGCTTAATCCCTGATTATGTGTATAGTTAGTAAGATCTTACTTACAGGTAATCATAAACTGCTAGTCAATGTTGCATCTGTCAGCCAAGAAGAGTTTCGGTCACCCAGGGAACGTAATAAAGGGTTAGGAATGGTCTTCGATTTGCTCTGTCAAATTCTGCATACCAGGATGTCTCGGCGTCCCCTCATTGCTATCCTCCACACATTCCTTGCCAGCCAGCCACAAACGAGAACATCTGGTGAAAATACGACTCCACATCAAGCAAGTTGAAAGCTGATGATTCTTCCACAATTATTTGCTCGTTAGTTAAGTACGAGTGCTGCCCTATAATGATACCTAGCTACAGAAGGACTAATTATGTATACACTCTTTGTTTCAATGGAAGAGTGAAGCCCTTATGAGAATTTAGCTCAATAGTGGCTTGCTACTTACAGTGCTTGCCTTGAGAGTTGATACAAGGGTTCTTCAAGAGAAAAGGAGTTAGAAAAGTTTAAAATTGTTGAAAATAAGCACGTGATGTCACGTGAAGCTATGAACTTCCATAATACCAACCAGAGAAAATTCTGATAAGGTCTAAAAATAATTACAAAGACATAATGTAATATCTTGAAATGCTAAGAGCAGTAGTACAATGATGTAAATATTCAATCGAAATCTGGCTGTCACGGAAAGTAATTATTATCTCTATTTTAATACGAATGAAAAATTTTATTGCTCATTCATACAATTTATTCTCAAACAATGGGATTGATTCTAGTAAGCTGACGACTTCACTGCTCTGTGTCGCTGGTCGAGAGTGTATTGAACTGTACGCATGCAGTCTTGATAGGTGCCTGCTTACTTCTACTTTTCTTTCTAGTAAGCAACGGTGAACCTAAACGTCCCTTGCAAAAAAGCCCACGGAAGAGGAAAACCAAAGGCGTAAATATTGGCGAACTGAATGCACGAAGAGATGCATTGTTAGCCATAAGCTTGAGGGATAGCCAGCCTAAACGCTAGTCAGTAAGCCAATGACTTAGAGAAGAGCACAAAAGACGGGAGCCAAAAGGGGATGGTGGAATCTGGTCTGTGATCTAGACCATCATCCCCACATCTCAGATGCTGATCTGGGGGGGGTCAAGGCTCGGGCAATACAGGTCTTTAAGGATTAAGTATGGGCCAGGAACTTAGGGATTAAGGGCGGTGCAAGCGCCCCTGACTGGTTGTGGCCGATGGTTTGGGGCCACCAGAAGGTTGATCTCACTCACCGTCAGGATGAAAGAAAAGGGTTATTATTTCCCGTGAGTAATCCAGCTTATGTCATACCTGAAAGAACCAATGTTCGAAGTGCAGTGATCTTGGTGAGGAGGCTTGAGTCAGCCTCACCTTGATGATGACAACACCCAAGTTACCAATCATATTGTGCTATAGGAGTGCTCGAGTATGCTCGCCTCACTTTGAGCGGCATCATGAGCCCCTCAAAACCACAAGAAATGAATCTTGCATCGAAGAGAACACATTCATTTGTCGATAAGGTGGTTTTGATACGCCTGGTAATATGATATAAATACAGAGCGGCGGCAGACGTAAGAAACCCAACTCATTCGTGGCCTCCTCGCCTGGTTGACTGCCCGAGTAGGGCTCAAGGCTGTAGAAATCGTTAGTATACTAAGGCCATAAATTCTTCGCCCTATTTGTATATGAATAAAGGTGCGACACAAATGTGCACAAATATTTTACAAGATAGAAAAAAATCCTCACCACGAATAAGATCATAAACGAGCAAAGTCGGCTCTTTCCAACCTTTTCCCCTCTGTGCGTGCAATACTTGTCTGTCCTCCACCTCCAAATCCAGCAACCTTCATCTCCACGATAACGATGCTCATCCGCGAAGCAACGCCCACCGATATTGACCAAGTGACAAGTGTTCTCCAAACCGCGCTGCCCGGCGACCCATCATGGAGGTACAGATATCCATATCGAGACCAATATCCCTCCGATCACCACAAATACAACCGGGAGATGATAGCCCGCTTCATCTCCCCCGACTACAAAGACTGGCTCGTGCTAGTCGTGGAAAGCGCTGATGAAGCACCCCCTCAAAAGGCAAAAATCGTATCATTTTCCGTCTGGGATCTGACGTATGTGAATAAACGTATCCACGGCCGCTCCTACGAGCCGAGACTGCGTATGTCCCTCTCTTTCTATTGGAAATGGGACTTCTAATCTCCTGGAATGATAAGCTTCTAAAGATACTGCTGAAGCCGGCGGCTCGACTCGCAAAGATGCCAATCATGCACATATCGCGGCGTCGATAGGCGCCATCACTCGTGCTAGGAAGGAGTACTTTGAGGTCTTCCAGTCGCATCGGATGCATCTTCAGTGGCTAGCCACGCTTCCTGATTATTGCCGCCGTGGATTTGGGTCGGCTCTTGTTCGCTGGGGCATGGATAGAGCCGCGAGAGATGGCGTGGCGTTGACGCTGGTTGCCAGCCCGCAGGGCTTTGAGCTGTATAGGAAACTTGGATTTCGATATTTGGGGGACCAGATGGCGAAAGTGCAGGGCGAAGAGGAATGCGTGGTTATGAGGTTTATGGTGTTTGAATCCGAGGCTAAAGGTGGGCTTCCTAAGGCTACGGAGTAAAAAGCTTGTCTTATGCATGCCACTGCAGATTTCGATACAGTACTTAGGTATCTGCAAATCTTTATTTTGCTTTCATGGCAATCAAGCTAATGTTAATTTAGGATTTTGCTATAAGTTCTAAGCATATAAAATGTGGTGGATTACTGTTTGCTTTTTTCAAACCCCTCTTCTTTAAATCATCTATACATACTGGCACCCCTTCCTTCTTAAATCTCCTCTGGAGCAGCCTTTGCCTTCTTAACACACTTCCAAACCCATGCCCCACGAAAAAAAAAAACGGAGTTGCAGCAGCAGCTGTTGCTAGGTAAAACACATGAGTGGTAGCTCGACTATACGCGAGCAAGACTCCTGGAAGAAGCGTCTTCGACACAGTGGCTCGAAATCCACTTGCGCCCGCGTTGATTACTACTTGAAAGTCTACTCCCGGTGTAAGAGCGGGAAGTGCATCGGTGAGGCTGGTTGAGAAGATAGTTTGTGCGAAGGAGAGGAAGAGGGCGCCGCCGAAGGTTTCTGCAAGGAATCAGCAGCTTAGTTGATTGTTTACCTATTTAGGATGTTTCTGGAGGCTATATTTATTCCAAAGAAATGATTGAAGATTAAGATATTTATCCATTCCTGAAAGACAATCGCGAAAGAAGAGAATTGGAGGGCTTACGAGAGAACATAACAAGACTTATTCATACTAGAATGACGAATCTTACTCGATCGGAGATATCAAGTATGTTCAATAATCTGTAGTGCGAGATGTGTTTTTCTTTTCGTGTTTCCCTCCTTTTCTCTCCTTCTCTTCGCAAAACCAAAAACAAAAAAGCAAAAGAATACCCACCCTCTTAGAGAGGGTGGTAAAGAAACCCGTTGGTTTACTTGTAATGTTTATTTTTGCCAATTCCTCCACGACCTCAGGATAGCTCGCTACTATCATTGGACAGCCGCTACTGCCATGCCCATATTTAGATATGGGGTCTCGAGTTATTGTTGTATTTAAAGGCCTATCTTTGCTAGCCGAGGTTGCCTTTGGTGATTCGATATATCTGTGTTCGAGGCCGATCTTTGATAACCCAGGTTGCCTCTGGGAGTTTGCCGTGTTTGCAGAAGGATATTTATTATTTAAATCTATATCCAGGTAGTGGTGATTTTTTATGTCGGATTCTAGCGCGGTCACGGGGATTTTTGTATCTGATGGCGAGAACTATATACCTCTTGTTATATTTCTCTCCCCATCTATATCAATCAATTTACCTGATGCTTTTTTTCTAGTACATATACCTTTAGATAGATCTAGGCTGACGCAAATACTTATCATTTTCTTCTTTTTTCGCATAGATCAAGTAAATTACTCAAAAGTTTGGATTAATAAATAGGATATGCCCAAGCATTTATTGCCAGGCTTGAAATTTAATTAGTAAATATAATAAGCAAGCTTATTTTTGAACGATGACAGCCATGGAACCCATTGCTACACCGAAGATGATTGTGTCCATTGCAGAAAGGAAATTTATGTTTGAGCGCAGGAAAGCGGATGTTCCTCGTCTTAGATTCTTGTTGCACATCTTGAGGTTTGATCGCGAACTGATTTCGCAAAACCCTTCCTTTGTAGACCTACTATTGTCCCTCGCTTATTCTCAGAGTATCCCTTGCCCCTTTCTCTTTGTTGGAACTGAAGAGTCTTTTATCGATAATTTGCTATTTAAAATACGTCTTGGAATACCGGTACAGGGAATGAGGATATATGAATTACGGCTTTTTCGGTTTTGACAAGGAAAAATGACTTGCCTTGCTGTTTTCCTAACCGCCCCTTATTCTCGTGCTCAAAAAGGCATTGCAGCTACCAAGTTTGCTTGATCGGTGGGATGGGTGAGATCTATTTGAAAGACTGGGGTTTCGCATAGCATTGGCAGAACTTTCCTCGCTGTATGAAGCGAACTTGGATATCATTTGACAACTAAACTTCCTCATGGGGAATCACTTGCAACCAAATCTTCAACAATCTTATGACACTCCTCCGGACTCTCAAATACGTGCCAAGTACCTTCCTTTACCCCCTCAAATGCCTTCGTGAATCGCCCAGGCATGTTCTTCTCATCCATCCCCACCGCAGCAATGTCTGTAACCTTGCGGATCAGGATTAGTCGTACCCAGCCTGGGTGCTGCCGAGATCTATTGTCATCAGTCAAGCACCATGCATACGAGGAGAGTAGTCTTACATTTCGCCATATGCTTCGGGATCAGATTGTGTGGAGTCCCCAATACAAATCATTTTCCGCTTTGGGAGCCAGGAATTGATTTTCTTCATTCGATCGACTTTATATTCTTGGGTGCCAACTGTAAGA
The DNA here is from genome assembly GCA_002276475.2 of Chlorociboria aeruginascens. Classification (NCBI taxonomy): domain Eukaryota; kingdom Fungi; phylum Ascomycota; class Leotiomycetes; order Helotiales; family Chlorociboriaceae; genus Chlorociboria; species Chlorociboria aeruginascens. Next base: position 62,378 of record NCSK02000114.1, on the reverse strand, counting down.
CTAGATAGGAGTCCTCCAAGAGTCATCCAGCTCGCATCTCGAAGAATCATGGTTCCCTGGGGGTAATACTGTTGACGGAAATTGCTGAGGAAGGGATACAGGTTGTAGGGCGAAGCGGAAAGGTAGAAGAATGGAGCAGCATCCGTGATGAGGGTTTGGATGTGAGTGTAGAGTTCTGGCATGCCGGAAGTTGGAGTTGGGGTCGAGACAAATGTTGACATAAGAATACCGATCGGATCGCTGGTTTGGGTTATTTTAATCGTGTCATCAATGTCTATATTAGTTAGTAAAAATAACCAAGATTTCTCCGACGTTCCCACCTGATATTACACCCCAACCTTCCGGTTCAGCGTATACCGTCTTCATTCTCACGATCCCACCTGTGCCTCGTGGAACCTTAGCAACGCTGGGTATCACCTCTCCACCTTTGTAATGAGGGAGAGGTCTGATATCGCTGCTGATCCCATTATCGCTGCATGGGCCCAAATCAAGCACCCTCTTCACGAAGTCCACCTCCACCGCACGGCCAGGTAGAATAGCCTGCACGAATGGGATCAACCTTTCTCGAATCGTCGCTTCTGCCGTATCGTTCTTTGCCAATCCAACCTTCTCTGCAATAGCAGCTACTATAGAGCTCACTTCTGTACCCGTATCTCCATCAAACACCGCCGCAACGAACTCTGCCTCCCATTCATTCGTAGATGTTCTGTATGCGGTGTTGTCGAGGAGCCATACAGTATCGTTGTTGGTGATGGCTTTGGAGACGGGATTGGATCTTCCGAGGCGGGAGATGATCCTTTCGACCAACGATGGCCTGCCATCTTCCGTAGGCCCTGATCGTAAGGCAGGGAGTTGGGATTCGGTTGCTTCGAAGTTGCGTTTACGTCGTGTTTCTGATTGCAGGAGCATTTTGAATTGGATGTGTGTTTACGCTGAAGTTCCACGGGATAACCGCTATTTAACGTGTCGCGGGGCGAAGTGAAAGTGCCAATGTATTGTAATTAAGCCCCTATGCACGGCGTCGGAGCTGAAAGAAACACAGACGGGATATGGATAAGCACTACCTCTTTTCCCGCCGTCAAGTCTCATTTAGTGCCTGCACTTGCAGTGGCTTGTGAGCACTATCGACCCTTCCGCAAGGAATTATCATCATGGTCTCGCGCGGATTTAAAGAGACCGACATATATTATTTTAAGAACGGAGGAAAGTGTGATCAAGTCAGCCGGGGAGGGGTTGCGCCTACAGCTACGATTACGGTCACGGTAGTCTAAGGATCTGGGCCGTTGGTGGAATGACCATTTAAGCCGTTGGCATGAAAGGACTTATTATCGGTTGCTTTTCAGTAAGGTGGAGGGTTGAGGTCGGGTTTGCGATCTACGTTGTCCGGGGACAGTATGGTTGCAATTGTTGATATTTTGGAAGAGAAATAGCGAAGCAACTTAATACAACTTGGTCAGATGTTTGATTAGAAGGTAACGATATTAAGAATAACACATCCAAGTTATCCCAAAAGGGCTAATTTCGGTGCTCTTTTTCTATATAAAATAAGGGGACAAGCACGTAGGCTTAACGAAACAATAAATTAGAATCTGTTTTTTCCCCAGCTTTACTTCGTCCCTTTTCTTATATCCAATCCCTACGACTCTTTATCAATCATAACTCGTCCTTATAATAGATGAAGACGGTATTAAACTGGGAGAAGAAATGGTTAAACGAGTCACACTGGAAAGCCACTCAGACGGAGTGTTCCATTGGGGGCCATATATAGAATTGGAGAAGGTATATTAACTCTGGAATACGTACTATTTCTGGCAAAGATATTCCCGAAGCTTCCAGCCACGACTAGTGAAATCTGCTTTGCTAGTAGCGCAGTGGCGGCCTGTTCTTTTGAAGATGCACAGCCAAAGTTAGAGCCAGCAAAAAGTATATTATTATTCGGTTTAGCGACAAGACTAAATTTGGGAGCATATAGTTGGACATGGCAGCGTGTACTATATCCCCTTTGGAAACGTTATCCTGGTATGTTAATTTTCGGGATAGATGCTATCAATGTCAAAATTATCGGCGTCACAAAAAAATGATTTCGTCAACAATCTGGCTCAAGGAATCCTGGCAGGAAATCGTTGGAGAATTTAGAAGCATTCTTAGCAGATTCGACCCAGTCGATGAATGATTCCATTTGTTGTAGTAAGTTGCAAAGCTCGTTTTCGGTAGTATGTGCCATACCGGTGCCGAATCTATGTTTTACAACTGACCAGTCCGTTGGCATCTAATAGGTGCCTGGGCCAGATATAAAGTTTCTAGAAGCGCCAGCAGCCACCACCTCGGGACTTGCCAAATAGGCCTGCGAGTCTAAGACACTCTTAGTAAGTTGTTGCCATCTTCGAAGTGTTTTGGAGCATGGAGCTCTAAAGAAAGCTTCATTTGGATAAACCAGTTCTGAGGTACAAGGAGCGGAAGAAGTACTGATCTCGCGATCTTAGGCGCCCAACAAAGTTCCTAGCACCAGCTAAGATCCTGATCTCGCCGGCCTTTAAGGACCCCGTGCCTAATCTAATGCATGGCCTACATCCAGCAGGCAGTGGTTGTGCACCCGCATCGAGCAAGACCTGCCAGTCGCTAACAGCTTCGGCACCCTCTTGTTCGGGCGCTGAAGCTGCTGCAATATAAAGTTCAACACCGTCAGCAATCCTGGGAGTACTACCTGGGTCGGCCCCGGCGGCATCTTTGAAGATTTTGGCAGCTGCCGCAAAGTCCGAAGCACGCGAGTTGATGCAAGAGACAATACTTTATACCGAACTCCGGATTTAGCCTTGACCTGATCCAAGTATCTGTAGGCGGGATAGGAATGAGAGGCCGCCTTGGGCAGGAAAGTGGAGGAAATAGGGGCAAAGAATTCGTTTGGGATACGTTCTAGGCGCGGTTGATTTTGGTGTTCTGTAGGGCAAGCTCATTTAATGGCGTTGCGACCTTAACTGAATTAGGGCCTGAGATAATAAGACGAGAGATAGAGAGCTGCTTAGCGAACAGTTCCTTTACCCTCTCGTGGGTAATACGTTGTCGAATCCTCATCCTGCAGAAAAGAAAAACGTGCCGTACTGTTTGGCAAAGGCTTCAATCTGCCGATATGTCTCGAGATTGGTGGCAGTGGTATTTTGGATATCGGGGTCAAGGGCCAGCCCCAGTAGACATAAACTTTAGGGCGACGGGATAAGAGTTGTCATGAGGTAAACAATGCTCCGGTTGTAAACTAACATAGGCGCCGCTCCGAACAAGCTTTCCCTCTGGGAGGCCGACGGCAAAACGTTGAACGATCTTTTCTGTTAAAATCTGCGGTGGCTGCCTCTCTGCGGGAAAGATCGCGAGAGAGGAAGAATCCCCTTGCTGTGAATGATGGCTCTATGTCCGATTTAAGTAGAGGGGACAGTAGCTAGGCTAAGCGCGCTCGCTCAGCGAGGGAGATAACGGGAACGTAGAAAGTGTCGTGGTCGCAAATAATTAATGGTGCTGGATCCTCCTGCTCGAGAGACGCCTCTTCGTGAAACGGCCGAGTGATCGAGTCCATATGGACCAAGGCTTTGACAGTCAGATTTGATAGGGAATTTCAGGAGACAAAGTTTTACTTACGCAGCCATGCGTCATGGCAAGTCAATGGGGGAGATGTGGCCACGATTTTTCGGTAGTGGTGTTGAAGGTGTCATTTAAAGAAAAAGAATCATTGGAGCAAACAAATCATGCCGGTTTAGACCGGTGTGGCTGGTGTGGCTGGTGTGGCTGGTGCTGGTATCCCCCACTTACAGCCCCCGCTAAGTTATATCTCAATCCACCTTCGAGTATCTATCATCAATATTGCCCGAGTGCAGCAAGTCCTCCGCGAGTTTCCTGCCATGCCGTGTTCTTCGTAACCATGAAGTATTTCCTGTTCTCAAGATGGAAGATGGTCGATTCCTATGCCCTTTTGCAGGAGAACGATGCCGTACGTCGGCGTTCACCAGTCTTTCGGGTGCAAAGCGACATATTTGGGCTAAACATAACAACAGGATATCCCTGCCCGTTTGCAAACAAATAAATAACTACAATAAGACGATTATCACTTCTTGGGCCGCCTCCCAGCAAGCAGATTCGGCGCACAAGAATTTACGATTACCTTGTCCAGTTGCTGAGGAGTATAATTGGGCGGCTATGTTCTAAAGCACGGCTGTAGCACGCTCTCATGTCAAAGCAATACATAAGGAGATAAGACTCCTGTTTCCTCTTACAGATGAAGAGAACTGCCATCAAGCACGCAAATCCGGTGAATACAACTTTGCGGTATCCTTGTCCCCTTGCTACCGAGGACAATTGTCCGAAAACGTTCACAAGGCCGGAAGACACCAAGACTCACTTTCAATTACATCTCGAAACCAAACTCCCATGCCCTCTTACAGAAGAATATGGGTGCAACTTGGAAGTCAAAGCCTTGCCATTACACAGTGACTTACCCTTATACTCATATCGCTAGTTCCCCTTGCTATTCGCCGACACTGGTCAGCACCTCCAAACATTACCAGCATAATCTCTGCAGGATGCCTCTGGAGACCATTATCTCATCAATATAATGACCCTTCTATTATAGCGTGCCTTTGAGTCCATGATACTATCAAAATCCGTAGCATAATTAACCCACACCTACTAAAATCCGTCAGCTAAACAAAGTGGCAGTACCTATAGTAATCAGAGCAGTTAACTATGCAGGCTAGTCTACTCACCCTAGATCAGCCACAGCTGGCCGGTCTGTGCCGGTTTCTACTGTCATGTGTTAAAGGTGAGATTCGAGAAGCACATACCCTCACCGAAAATATACTTATCAGGGGTGTTTTGGATTCCAGAAATGGTGGGTCTGGGTTGCGATCTTCCAAAGGCCAAACATCGACAGGGGAACATTAGGTTAAATTCTTGGGACATAAAGCACCTTTCTTGGTCTAATTGTAAGTGAAATGTATAAAATTGAAACCAAATATTTTAATCTAAACTTTGGTACTTGGAAAGACCCTCCTTCAATGTTATAGCGAACCCGGCCTCACCACAACCAGTCCTGCCAAATAAAAAAACAAATAAATAAATTGGGATTTACGAACTATCTTCACATCATCCCTATAACATTGCCTTCCCAGGACTCCCAATTTCTCAGCTCCAGCTATATCAATCGTTTAATTAATTCCTAAATCGAAACTGCATCTCTTATCTTCAAATTTAGAGCTATACCGAGGACCGCCACCATTTCTAAAACCCATTTGCACACACATCTTCTTACTTCGTGGTATTTTCAAATTATCTCGCAAAATTGCTGCAATGGGCAGAAATCTATAAGTGGTATCGTGGTCGGGGGCCAGTGGGCCCCCCTTTGTTGGTTGGCGGGTTGGTTTTCCATGATAATTAGGTCGACCCTCAGATTTGCGGAGAACTTAAATGTTACATATTTGTTACATTGTATAATATTCCTTAATCAATTATTCCCAAGATCCTACATAAGGGTCTATAGTGCCCGTTATTAATTAAGAGGATCCTCACCACCATCCACCCTCTTTCTTTTCTCAGTCCTTCCATGTCACATCTTACGATTTGTATTTATAATTTCTAGTTCGAGACAAGAACTTGAGAATTCTGGAATCATGGAGACCTCACAAGATCCCACTCCCAAGGGAGAAGGCTTTCGGAAATTCCGAACCTGGCTCCACGAGGAGACAACCCTTTTCCAACCAAGTAAAGATGGAAATGTCGAGAATTGTATAGATCCATCCTTACGCGCACAATGTATAGCCCTGTTCCGGAACTTTGATCTCATGGACCTGGTAACTTCGCCCTTCTCTTATATTATAGTCTCAGCTAACTAAAATTAGGTCTCAGTTAAACCCGTTAAAGTCACACTCGTTCGCGTCTCGGGTCAATACTACGCAGAATATAGACCAACATCGAGTAGTACCATCATGCTTCCCATCGGCACTTTTGACAGTAACAGAGAACAAGACCCCAGAGAAATAATGACGCCTGGGTTTCCAACACACATACAAACTCCAATCTGGGTTGCGCCAGGAATGGAATGTATATTCATTGATGAATATGACGCCAGCGAACGCCTTGAATTTGAAAAAGACGATGGTTCAGATAGTTCCACAATCGTTGATCTAGAAGGCTTGGAGAATGGAGATCCCAGTACAGATTACAAAGAAGATGGGGCTACGATTGCAGAGCGCGAATTTGGCAAGTTTGACACCATGGCTGATTTAGGACGACTGAGCGATTGGGATTCATCTGATGATGGGGATTCATCTGATGATGAGGATACGGACACACTCACGGATAAAGAATTTGAAGACGAATTCGGCATCCTCGAGGATTTAGAGAATGAGGGCTTAGGTGTTGATTTCCTCGATGATGACTCTCAAATGAGTCTTGATACCCCCGGACAATCCTCTCCAATTCATGAAAACGCTACCCAAGAATCTCAAATCGCTACCTCAGTCCCTACCCCCGCCCCTTCCCTGGTCCCTGAATCTCCACCCAATATCAAATTCTGGCTCCCGGCTCTCTTGGTCTCAGAATTTATCATCAACTTAGATGTTACTCTTCAAATTACAGCCTTAAGCACTATGAGCTCCTCCTTCAACGCTTTGGATCGTGCATCCTGGATTGGAACTGCGTTCTTCATCGGTGTTATAACCGCAACTCTGTTCCTACCTCTCCTCACCCAAATATTCGGAAAGAAAACTATTGTTATTAGTTACCATCTATTCTACCTTCTCGGTGCGTTTATCTCTAGTTTCGCCAATCTCATGCAAGACCTAAGTGCAGGGCGAGCCATCCAGGGTATGGGAGCTGGCGGATCGGTCTTGATGGTATTTTCTATTATGGAGGATACTTTTGAAAGCAAAGAAAACGGAACTTCTTGGAAGAACCTCAGGTTCTTATTTTCAGCCATTGCAATTGCACTCGGTCCTCTCCTCAGCGCAGCGATCAGTGATCGAATAGGCTGGCGTTGGATCTACCGTTTCCAACTTCCTTTTATAGTCACTGCCCTGCTTACCCTCCTAATTTTCTTTCCGAATCTGAAATCCACGCCGGAAGCTAAAATCCCTATCTGGAAACAGATATTCAGCTATAACATTCCCGGCTCTCTCAGTTTAGTCAGCGCCACGGTTCTATTTTATATCGGTATAGATCAGGGAAGTAATTTCTCCTGGCATCACGTCAATTCTTACATTCCTCTTGTTGTGGCTGGTGTCCTGGGGACAGCTTTCTTAGTAACAGAGCATTTTCATCAACGACCTATTATCCCACACAGCATTCGGTCAGACACTTCCTCAGTCCTTGGACTTCTACTCACATTTTGCACTGCACTTTCCTTTTGGTCTTCTCTATATTATACACCGATTTTCTATCAAGTCATTCATTCTTCCTCTGCTCTGAGAGCAGCTCTATATCTTCTGCCTGGAACCATAATCACTGGCATCACATTATATTTCGCCAGAAAATGCCTAGACCATTCAAAGCACATCGGCATTTTCTTGTTGATGACTGCTGTCCTTTCTTTTAGCACAGGCCTGGCATTCTCTTTACTGCTCTATCTAGCAAGTACCCAGATCATCGCTCAAATTATCCTCTTCTCTATATGGCTTCCTTCCAGCTCCCTCACTCTTTTTTATTCTTTCAAAAATTTCTGTACGTCTCCCCTCTCCTTATGTACCCCTCTAACCATCTCTAGATACTCTCTCTTCTACCACCAACACATCATCTCTACAAACAATAGTTCTTGCCCATGCTCTGGGCGCTGGTCTGGGCATCGCGCTATACTCTCTGATTGTGCAAACCACTTTGAAATCTAAGATCAGATTGTCGACGAGTGGCATGACGGACAGAGCGAGACAAAGTTTGGCTTTCATTGGGTCGGGAGATAGTAAGGAAGTGGCGAAGCAGGCGTATGCGGCCGGTGTTAGTCGAGGTCTCTGGTTGGGCATTGCGTGTATAGGGGTGGATATTTGTGCTGCTATTTGGTTGGTGTGTAAGGGTAGAATGGGGACCGGGGAAGGTTCGAGGGAACCTGATGGTAATGGTGAGAAGGAAGATATAGATGTGAATTCGAACCCTTGACAGACGTTCGAGGCGATGATTTTTCTTTGTGTTGCTTATTTTTTATGTTTTTCATTCATCGGCAACGTAATCATTATAATTCACCAATTTGGTGAAAAAAGAGCCATTTCTATATAATTAAATATTTTGGCAGATTCACTGGGCCCTTTGAGAGTGATACAACGCTAAACCGCAAAATTGATAGTTTAGTGACCATCTAGATTGGTGTTGGGTATATGGAAAATGATTCGAAGGAAAGAAATCCAGTTGTTATACTGGAGAGTACGGCCAGTTTGTGGTGGCGAAATGGCTCGTCTTATCCAATTCTTTAATTACTCAGCCTATAAAATTGCTTGGTTTCCGGAGTTTTCAGTCACTACTTATTCTTAAGCTATCGATATAGCAACTAACAAAGCTATTAGATCCACCATAACAAGAAATCTCTAAGAAATCAAGAACTGAGAATTAAAAATTCCAGAAATGGTAATCCGGTAATTCTAACTATAATGAATGATTTAACTCGCCGTAAAGCCGTGGAAGTGAGAAAATCAACCAGTAACCAATTGATACGGTGAAGGCTATAAGTTAACCTTTCCGCCGCCTACTTGCTTGCAACAATAGTGATTAGATACCCGAGGAATTAGCGCAGGCGCGCTAACGAGCTGGCGACTCGGCGTGTAGTTGGGGGGTACATATCACTGAACATAAGCGCTGAAGAAAATTAAGCATTTCTCCAACCCGTCACATCGGCGACGCCAAAGATCCTTCATGGAATGATTTGCTAACAAGATCTTCGTGTTTTAAATCTACATCCCGATTCTCTGGGAAGGGTATCTCTCTATCTCTAATAATAACCAAGAAAAAAATTAAATAATCATTTTTCTAACCCGGTGAGCGCCCTCCCGAAAATCCTCCCGCCCTCATAACTTGGCACCTCTATAAATGCTCTTGCCATTAGGATATACAATGCCCCATGCCCCATCATATTTTCGTATCACATCACCGACCTCGCCAGCTCTCCGTGCATCGCCGCCGAATTGGGTCTTCGCTGTGTTGTACTGCCAGTATGCTCGCCGGAGCAATTCCATGAAGAGTTCGATCTCGACTTTTCGGCCTCGATGCATGCGGTCTAAGAACCCGGAGAGGAGGGTGAGTGTGGCAGCAGCACCGTATGTGTTTACGAGTACGGGATCTGAAGGCTGTGAGAACTCGGACGACTTCATATTCTTCATACGCCAGAGCCATAATGAGGAACCAAGATCGATAGCGCCGTAGACACGACTCCCTAAGGGAGGACTCAAGGGGCGTCCCTCCGCGGGCTGTTGGAGATTTAATGTTACCGTTGCCATGGTTGGAGATTGGAGACGATACGGTCTGATATGGAGTTACAAAACTATGGCTTTATGGTCTGTGGGGGGGGGGGGGGGGGGGAGGGTGCGAATTTGACGTTGAAGGAAGAGGTTTCAAGGCTTGTTGCTCTTTGAATCGAGGTCCGAAGGAGTACTTAAAGCTTGGACTTTGCTTAAAAATCATATCCTCAGGGCCACCCTCGGGGTTTTAACATGAATGGTGAGTGGGAAGGGCCGGTAGTCATGTTGGTTGGTGAATGAAGAGTGGGTGAATAAATAGGCTCAGCAGGTTCGGTGGACATGGAAAAGGAGGACCTGGTGGACGGAGAGTGGGTGGTGCAGAAAGCACAGGGCACTCGCTGTACAGGCCTTCTAGGAGAGTTGGTTCCCAGATAGGGGGGGGACCATGGCAGGCTTTGGTACGAGACGATCCGTTGTTCTTGTCTCCCAGAGTCAAAAAGGAAGCTGCAGAACCTTCATATCAAGACGCTGAGAGCTCACGAACCACGGACGACTCCACTTTTGTGTTTCATATAGGAGAATTGCTACGCGTAGCGGTCGGCATAACTTTGGTTCACTGGTTCTTGCTGACAGCACGTGACCGTGGTATTGACGTCCCCCCCCCAACCACCGCTCTGGCAGCTTTCCTCTCATCTTACTGTGTTACCTTTACCCCTATGCGACCACGACAACACAACAAGCAAAATTCGGATCGCTTCACATCAATCTCTTCTTTCCATTGACTATTTTCACGGAGTTCATATGCAATCTCAAATGTAGGACGGTAATTTGAGACAGAAAGAGGGCCGGTTGAGGACGCCTTTTTCACCGCTCAACTCCCTGAAGAATCCCAACACGGTTATTACTAACAATGACTAACAGGCAAATACAAAACCACTCCTGAAACCCTGCACAGCCGATGGATGTCAGCACTTGGTCTCCGGAGGCCAGGCCTCGCTGGCTGGTGGAGAATCCTACAGACCTCACTCACCTCACCTGCCGAACAAGTACGCGTCCATGGCGTTGCAGAGTTTTTCTTTCCCGACTACCGGTAACCCTTGGTTTCCTACGAAGTAAGCATATCCATTGTAGGCGAGCTCTGCGAACCTCCTTCCTCATAAAGCCTCAAAGAATGTTCTTTTGAAAGCTTTGCTCCGAGATATGGACATGGTGGCTCTACAGGAGGGCCACTTACCCCCCCTCCCCCCTTCCCCCCCGGGGCCTTACGAGTCGCATGATGACGGAGGAGGCGTCGTGCGCCATGTTTCTTGCAGCCTTTCTAGAAACATACTATCTTCGGAAGCCGAACTGGAGATGATTTCATGGCCACGCGTATGTCACTGGTCCTTCACGTAGAAATTTCGTGGCCTTACAGTTGAGGTCTATACCTCACCAGCACAGTATTAAACACTGCGGAGGGCCTTCTAATCATCTGTATCTACATTGGGTTCGCGCCAACAGGAATAAGGTCAAGCGGTTACGTAGTTTTCGACCCAGAATTACGGATATATATCTGTTGCATTAGTAGATGCGTGTAAGAGTCTCATTACCAGTGGCTATATTGCAAAGTACTTACAAGTGCCGAACGGTCTCAGGGAACTTCTTGCCGTACCCCTAATCTTACCTCAGCTGAAAATGCTTGGTCGCTTTGTTGCCTAATTCCTGTCAGAATCCCATCTCCAAGATGCTGACATCCTTCCGGAAGTTAGGAAGGAATCTAGAACCCTGGTGAGATTCACTGAAAGTCGTGATGGAAAATTCTGCGTAATATGACCTCATTAGACTGGCACAAGTTGCTAGAGCAGAGCAACTACAGAAGTAGAATGACATCCTTCATGTTGTTCGCGATAGATTATTTCCTAGTGCAAAATATTTTACAGATCTGGAATGCAGCATTTTTTATGAAGAGAACGACGATATCCCCATTTGAAAGGAGCGCTCGGTAGCGCTGTAGATGTCCGAATTCTATGAACCGACTCCATAAATCATGCAGCAGACATTGGCTATACTAAAAACTGACTGACTCACAGGAGACAAGGCTTTGTAACTCTTTGTCGAGGTTTGGGGATTGTTTTGGCCTTTCCTACATAATGTAGGCTTGACAAGTTGAATCGAAAGACCCTAGATTGTGTCTAGCCAAGGAGAGACTTGGCTGAAGTATAATTAGCCAGGACGACTAAGAAAAGTTGGGTCTAGCTCTGCTAGCTTCTGATCCAGCTACAACCTAATCTGCTCGGGAATCTACAAGGCTTGAACTTTACTACTTAGGGCTTGACGTTATACTTGGGATTAAAGACTGGTGATATTTGGCGGCTATACTACAAAATAGCGAATAAATAGGTTCTGACGAAAAAAAAGGTCTGACCAGCGATTAGAAAGATTAGGAATGCTGTAACTGTCTGGAGGCCTAAATGCTTCTGCTTAGCAGCAGATTGAGTATCTCGGTAACGAGACTACTGGTACGCTTTCTTGAGATAATAGATCAAGGATTCTTCTGTTAAGCATATATAAGGCTTTATTGATAGGCAAAGCTATATCAGAAGATACTGGCATGTCCTTGATCCATGCTAGAGGACGACAAGAGTGGGTAAGGCAGTGATTACTTATAGCTTTGACTTGCTGTGTTGTCAGGCCTTTCTTTTCTGGTAGTAGGTCCGAAGATAGCTGGCGATTTTGCGTGGCACGATACCAATATTCCATATGATCCAGTCGTAGTTAATATTTGACATTAACTTTTTAAAATCATTTATAATAGCTATTTATATTGTGAGAATATATCTCGGGTCATAAAGGGCAACTCTACCCATGGGAGTACAATGAGTCAACGTCGGGGGCATATGTGGGAATGGCCTCACATATTGCCCCTTTGAGCTCTATGGGTGAATATGGGAGATTGACAAGGGATAGCTGGTGAATCAATAGGATTCACCAGGAGGCACCCCTTCAAGTATATAAGGGGTCCTCCCCTCCCAATCTCTTCCAGCTTTAGACTTAATAGATCATATGAACCATCATTAATTCTCACCGCATTGATTGCAATCACCCCTGAGGTTTACCAACAGTTTCTTTTCGGTTTTAATTCTACCTTAGAAGAATGTTAGGGATTTGTGCAAATCGGATGCACCCTGGGACCTTTATATACCAGGAATAGGGGTGGTAAAGTTAGCTAGTATTCGCCTACCAATTACGGAAATTTGTTTCGAGCATTATGGGATTAGATTAAGATTTTGCTCTAATAAACATCTAACACTCCCAGAGAACATTTTTTCATCGCAAAAGTAGCCATTCTGGCAGCCATGCCAGACAAATGCCTTATTCTTTGATTACTTGTTTTGATATCTGTGGTGCTCTCTTTCACCGTATACTATCTACTCTTCTGGAAATCCCTGCAAGTCTTACAGCAACGGACAGCACAAAATACGAATCAGAATTCTTTGCACTCGGCCCATTCTCAAGGCATAAAATCAGATGAGAAACAAGGAGATTATTCCTTCAAAGTGCAGGAACTCAGAACCACTAGAACAGAATCTCACACCATTGAAGATACCAATGACCAACAGCAGAATTCTATGGAGTCAAGGGACAAAAAGTCTAAGCAAATCTTCAAGATCAGTATATCACGTTCTTAAATCTGCGCCGCTGGCCTTCTGCGCCCTCTTCATGTTGGTGGTTATGCTTTGGGATGCTGGCCATATCAGAAGTAAGTCCCAAAGCCATCCTATTCAACTCGATCTAATTAAATTAGGACATATTACCTTTAGCTTTCTTATGCTGGCCAATGAAGCTCTCGTAACTCACGAGGTACGTTTCTTAACTTAACCGCTGGGTTGTTTTTAGCTAACACTTACAGTTCTATGTATTATATTTATTCTGGGCTTCTTTCTCCGCTGGTGAGAAATTTTTACTATGGTGCTGGTTGATTTCGACCGCTCCAGTTATTTGGTGCGTATGCCACCTTATCCTTAAGACTGAAACTGATACAAATAGCCTCCTCCTCTTCTATAACTTGGCGAGAACTCATTATTCTTCACACCCAGCAATTGTTAAATACCTGGCCAACATCATACTATCGATTTCATGCCACACGCTTCTGGCTATCGGATATGGACATCTCTACCGCCACCTCCAAGACACAACTAGGCGCTTCAGGATCCAATGCAGGGGTTCATAAGGGCTAGCTGGTGAATCAATAGGATTCACCAGGAGGCACCCCTTAGGGTACATAAAGGGGTCCCCCTCCCACTTCTCTTCTACCATATATCAAACGTTTGATCCTCACCCCCTTGATTTCATATCACCACCTTGGTGATACCAACACTTACTCACAAAGTATTTGATTTTTTTTAAGTCTGTACGTCTTGGAGAATCTGTGAAACATGTTCACCAATGGCAGACATTCAGGACAGGACGCACCTTATCGACTTGAAGAAAGCAAGTTCACGCGCAGCCTAAATTGATAGATTCGAATTAGTGTAAAATTTACCTAGTAAATCCATTGTTATCTCTCGGGCATCCCCTTACCGATGGTTTCACCTGGTATAACTTTTGGGTTGAACCCGCCTGGGCGCGTAACCATATCGGAAGAAGAACACATGAGAGCCACTCACTTGGACTAGTCACCTGGAAGTCTGGCCAAAATTATTAATGCGACTCAGATAATTATAGTTCCCTCATCCCTCATCCCTCATCTTTCCAGCGCTTCACGTCTCTCTCGTTGAACTACGACTTCCGATATGGCGCCCAGCGATAGATTCTATTGACCAACGGATTATTGAAATGAGCAAGTACGCGGCGTCTAGTAGCTTCTCTATTTACCCAAATTCTAAAACCTTGCGGTGTACTGAGGGTCTCGTCAAGAAAGACTGGAAAACTATATTCAAATAGGTGAAACATGCGACATCATATATGCCAAACCATCTCTATGTCTTGACATATGAATAGCCCAGCAACTAGAGTATTTTGCAATGTGAGATGTTTGATTCCTAGCTCTCTTTATTATTCAATTCCCAACCGAAGTCACCTATTTTCGATGTTATAAAATACCTTGTTCAATTTCAGGTATTGACATTATTTAATAACCATACTGATTGTACTAGAGACTATCGAGGAGTCAATTTGCGCTTACAAATAAGTAAAGATTTGCTTGGAAGAAACTGATATTCACCAACGAAAGATCTCACTGGGGCGTGCTGAGGACGTCACAGAACAAATAACTCGGCTTGGGTTCTCTTCTTCATAAATCTATCTATATTATGCTCTTTGCGTTTTCAGATAGATAGTTAGATTCTTCCTTCCATATTATAGATATTCAGTCATTATCCACTCTATTTTTCCGCATTTTGCGTTTTCATTACCAGTTATTTCGAATTATGTGGAACTGTCACCATTCTAGAACTTATCCCCAATGAAGACAATCCCCTTGAAAATCTAATTGCAAGGCAAGAATCCGTTTATATAATTGCCAAAGCTATAGTGAATACATCAAGGAAAGCCCAAGTATTTTCACAACCATGTACTTCGGGAAGTCCACATCCAGGAGCAAGAATTATTTAGAACCCCAATATACTTGATCCTCGTGCAGACAGATCTCAATCGCAATAAGGCATCTAATAGATGGACTCATTCGCGTTCGTGTTACAAATCAGATGATAAGCGGTATGGCTGGCATCACAGCAAATTGCCATTCGATGCATGCTCCAGGTATTGAAAAGGTGAAGAGAAATTTAGAATTTTAGACATTATTCTGCTCTTGCTATCAGAACTAACAAGACCTAGGGCACATTGAAAATTTCACCTCAGCTTTTCCTTCCGGTTCTTGTAACAACCTTTGGGAATACGATATATCGTTTACAAACTATTAATCAGCAGTAAACAGCCAAGTATTCCTTGGAAATTGAAGCAAATACAAGATGAAGCATTGTATACTTTCCTCTCGGCCTACATGATCGAAGTAATGGTGAATGACCGAGGCCTAATGGATATTTTCAGCGGGCATCAGATTAGGCCCAGCAGCATTCTCCCTGTCATAGAGTCTGCTGTCCTTCTTCGCTCGACGAGGTAAGCAAAACCATAGTATTGCTAGTATGGTGAGGAGAGAAAGAATCACTGGCTGGAGGGCTTTCACGCCTTTGGCTTGGGCGATGGCCCCAACAGCGAAAGGGAAGATGGCGCCTCCCGAGCCGCCGAATGCAGTTGCGAACCCGATCGTTCCCACATGGAGCGAGCGGGGAAGAAGTTTTGTGATGAGTACTATGGCTGTGGGGAACATCGGGCCTGAGAAAGGGTTGTTAGTGCGCCACGCGATTTTGAACGTGGCGAGGGGAGACAGAAAGAGGAAGAAAGGAGACGTACCCATGAAAACCCCCAGAAATGCCACCGAAACAGCACTCACGGCTAGGTTTGGAACAAGCCAGAAAACTAATTGGAGGATAATTGTGAGAATGAGATAAAGGAGCACAGATTCGAACTCTCCGAGACGAGCAGTGAGAAAGGAGAGACACAGACGCCCCAATGTCATGCCTCCCCAGAATCCAGCTGCTGTTGCCCCTCCGGCGAAGGAAGTAGCCTTACGGACGCGGGTCATGAATACTACTATCCAGCCGCCTAGGGAGACTATAGAGACGTGTTAATAATATGTCTTTCATGATATGGGAGGAAACCAAATAGAAATTGTAGGTAAACAAGTACCTTCAGCACCAACATATCCAAAAATGAAAAGTGCAAAAATCCAGGTCACTTTGCTTTTCAGGGCTTGGCGAGTACGGCCTGTTGTAGAGTTTGGGTCGCGTGGATTCTCGGCTTGATATATGGCCCCTGTTTGATACCAGAACGTGTAGGCTGAAGTGAGAAACTCAATTGCTGAGATCCCGACCTTTTCAACATTATTATTAGAGGAAGTATTTACTAGCTTGCCATGAAAATCGGATGGGTGTGTCAAAGAGAAAGAAGTGAACAGTCCGTCTACATACCATGAGATAATAAAAAGCATACCACTCCAGACCGCCCTTTGATATCATGGCTGTGGTAATTAAAGGAGCTATTGTAGCACCTAATGCATAGCATGCTTGCAGAAAGCCAGAAACTTCATTTGAATTGGCCATGTTGCCTATCCAAGCGCACCAGGCGGCATCTATGAGGCCGTTGCCAAGGCCGATGAAGATGAACAATACAACCTAGGTGTATCTCAATCAGATTCCTCCCATTTACTGAAAATATAATAAAAGACGGAAAGGCGAGCAAACTCACGAGAACGGGATATGGAGGATGAAAGGAGAAAATGAGAAACGAGATCAGATGGCACAACGGAGCTATGGTGGCCACGCCTCGTTGACCAAATTTTATGTGCACGATATTATTAATTGCTGAAGCAAGAGTGTAGCCCGCAAAAGGCGAGAGGAAAATTAAAGAGACAATAGTGTAATTCAGATCGTAGTAAGTCTCAAGCTAGAACCTATAAGCTTTGCTCCAGCCAGAAAGTGTGTGCCGTACATGGGGAATTAAAGCCTATCAATCTTCATCAGTTTTGGATCAATAATACCGGGTTCGAAGATGAGAATTACACCGTAAGAACCATCATTCATCCCTAGCACTAGAAAAGACCAGAATGTGGCAAGTACTCGATATTTGTTTACCGGAGAATTCCATTTCTGAAGTGCGTCAACTACGTTTGCAGGTGTAACGGCTTCTTCTTCGACATTTTCCGGATTTGTGATTCTAAGTCTGTGGGAAAAGGTATCATTGGAGGGAGAAAAGTTTTGTAGTTCGGTATCAGGGGTGCCTCGCTCGGCTTGGGTGGTCTGGGTTGTCATGGTGGGCGTGATGCGAAGGAACCAAAACTTTGAGGCAGTTCTAAAGAATCTTCGGATCGATGGTGGTGGGTATGGTGGGATATTCAAATATATTGATATTGTCGGGGCACGGGAATTGCTTTGATATTGGGCATATATCTCTTATGTAATTCTTGATTAGAAGTAGTCTATGGTGGGAGCGGGACCGAGGATTGGCCGAACCGGGTTCAGCCAACCCTTTAGCACCGCCCTTGAGCCTGGCTAATAAGAGTACCAACAGATATATTGTAGAAAATATTTGGTAGTGTGCTGGGTTTACGCTGCGGGCTTCTGACTAACAAGAGAAAGGATTCTCGCGTGACCGATGACAACGTAGCATCAATCGCATTGAATCCCTTGTCTTTTCACACTGTAAGGACTGGTGATTTTGCTCACCTATTTATCTATATTAGCTTGGCGTGCTTTACGTGTGACAAGGAGGATCGATCGCGTGCATCTATATGAATCATTTCTCGGATTCCATAAGGTTATGTCCTTGGCATTATGATCTGGAAATGTGTCATGTTGAATAGAATAATATGTTCTAATCATGATTTTGAATCCTCGAGGTTTAAATTTTGCATCATATTCAGATATCAATAAATGCGTGTTTCCCTATCGAACAGACATTGTTGTTTTCCCATCGTCGTGTTGCGCTGCATTGCCTTGTCTGGATATACAGTACCACATTCCCAATTTAAGCCTTCAAACCTCGATACTGGTCCTGAGCTCCAAAATTTAGAAGATTCCTTGATTTATTGAAAAGAGGAAACGACTATGGGTAGATGGGGAAGTCCTACATTGATGAGAAGTCGTAGTTGTAAGCTAGGGACTTAAATTCTGGGGAAAGAAGGGAGAAAGTATTTACAGATTTTAAAAGCTAACGCTTTATAATCACCTAGACCAGAATGGAATACGGATTTCTTCCAGAAGATCGAGAGCTGGCTGAAAGGTATCGGCGCCTCGCATTCGCATGTCACGCCACGAGGCGAATAGCGTACTTTATTTATTAGCAAGAGTATCGGGCGAGATTCATTCTGTAATCCTCTGGGGGAGAAAGTGGATTTAGAGCTGCGCTTTTCTCATGAATTTATTGACGCTGATGTAATTTCTAACTAAATTTTATTGATGGGAGGTTGTTGCAGCTTAACTGCTAGCTGGCTGACTAATCAGCTCTTATATAGAGGGAATTAGCAGCTTTTTATTTCGCTTTACTCTGCAATTTCCTCTTATAATTGCGGAGAGAATCTCGCCCGAACATTTTGGTAGCAAACAAAGTCCGTTAGTTAATGTGTCTATTATGTTTCGGATATTTAAATAACGAAAAAGAGAGGTGGGATATTATAGTTATGCGGAAGCTGTTTTAACAATGTGGTTAATATGATTGAATAAATCACGCATTGAACGGGTTTGAAATTTAGGATTTCTAAGTAGGTTCGATGGGATTTGTAAAGGTCATGTACGCAGTTGTTTGTTAATTAATGACTACCATACCCCAATTATCTTCCAAAAACAGTATCTAATCGATCCGAGATATAGGCTATGCCCTCAGCACGGTAGATATCTGGTTCAGCGTACGCTAGGCCAGTAATGTTTGTATTGAAGACAATATTCTGAGGGTCATGGAGCGAATATTTGGGCCATTTAACAGTCGTTGCTTCAATTATTTAGCCCAAGTCTCTCTGCTCAGATTAATGGGAAATACACATACCTCTGGAGTGATTTGGATCCAAGTCTACAATAAAACTAACCCACATCCTCGACATAATATTCGAAAGCTCAGGGTAAGATTTCGGCTCATTTGTAAACGGGTCTACAGCAACGGCATTCATATAGCCCTGGCCTCCTACATTGTGAAACACGAATGCCACTTCTTGGAAGTGCGTGGCACCAACAGCAGCAGGGACACCGTTGACAACAACATTAAAATGGTACGTGAAAGCAGTTTGGTTATATTTGGCCCACATCTGAGATTGAAGTCGGCGTTGGGCGTGCATGACAAAATCGCCCCCATATGCGGCAGATCGTTTGAATTGTGCGCCGTAACCTGGAGGCGGCGGACCTTGGAGTGTCGCTGGGATACCTATCTCAGGAATATTGGGATACAAAGCGGAAATGGTTTGCGCAGTAACATTTTCGGGGCCGTCGGCCATGACCTAAGAAGGAAGAGGTCAGTAATTGCTTATTTCAGATAGCTTTGGAGTATATTTGCCATTGAATTATTGAAGAACCTTCTTCTTGAGATAATTACGGGATAGGAGAAACAGATACTGACCATTTCCACAAATTCTTCCGTAGTATTAATGCCTTTCACGCCAAATGCGGTGCCTTCATCGAAGTTCGTTCCAATAAGCACGGGAACCTTGACGAATTGCCCCTTTCGTAATTGAGTAGTACCCGAACTTTGGATAAAATCACCATCAATAGCTGGACTCAAGTTTACACCGGTCGTGACAGAACTATTGAAGATTGAGCTCAGTCTATCGGAAGGTACGGTGCGGAGACAAGCCAGAGTATCCTCAGCTTGCGTACAATTTGTAGCATTAACAATAGCATCATAAACTGGCTGAGCACTCGTAACATTTGGTAATCGTTGACCGAATGCAGCTCCTCCGCTTTCTTGAATGCCTCCTCGGAAGAGACCATCGTTACGTCCACCATAAGCAATAAGTTGTGCTGCAACGCTAAACGCACCAGCACTCTCTCCCCAAATTGTGACCTTTGCAGGATCTCCGCCAAAGGCCTTGATGTTTTCCTGTATCCAATGCAAGGCAAGTCGTTGGTCCCTGAGCCCTAGATTAGTAGCGCCCGCATCTAAGAGCTCTTGGCTGAATAGAAAGCCCCACTCTGCCAGTCGGTAGTTAAAGCTCACGGCAATGAATGGAGTCTGCATAGACACAGATTGCTGTAAAATGAAAGAGATGTTATAACGGGGATCCAGACTGCCCCCCTCAAAGTAACCACCGCCATAGATCCATACAGCAACTGGTAAACTACCATTAATTGTAACACCCTTAGGACGAATGACATTTATGGTCAAACAGTCTTCAGAGACATAGTTGCCTAACACCCAGTCATCGCTCCCATATCCAATGCATTCAGGCGAATATTCAGTTGCATTTCGGGTTCCTTCCCAAGAGCTGTTCAAAGACTTGGGGACCGCGAGCCTATATTCACCAATTGGTGGCTGAGCATATGGCATTCCCAGGAACATATCTTGGTTATATGATGGATTGAAAACTCCCGTGTAGGTTCCATTTAGCACCTGAACAGTAGGACACGTGTTAGTCTCATAACGAGGAATTGATGACGATGTACAACCGAATAGAAGCCACGCAAGGGTGAGGCATCCGCGGAAAGTAAATGGATTCAGCATTTTCGCTGTGGATGTTGCGAAGCCGGTACCATTCAGGGATTCGGCTTATCGGACCGCTTTTGCCTTTCGAGGAGAGCGTGTAGATTGGATTTTGAGCTTGCAAATGCAATTTTAAAAAAAGAACAACGACTAGAGCTTACGTCTTAAAAGTCCTTTCCTTCTGCATATTTCTTGAAATATATACTTTCAAGAATTTTCTAATGGCCGAAAGTAAGGCCGATGAAGGCTCCTCTCTGCAAATCTTGCTTCAAATTAACATTTGAGAATCGAATACTTCTTTCTTCAACCCCGCACTTGATTTGATCAACTCCATATCCGAACAATATATCAAAAACAGTGACGTGTAAATATAGCAAATAGAAACTTCTACTGCCGGCCGGATAATAGACGAGTATAAGGTCGACGAGAGTTTTAGCGACATGGTTTATTTATAAACTAATTTCTAAAACTTTTCAGGACTTACGCACTTCATTTGCTTTATCTTCAAGAATACTCCCCTAAGTCAACTTTTATTTCCCCTCCTTTAACTTATTGTTCTGTTGGGAAGAAGGGGGATTTCCGAAACTTACCCCTCATCAAATGGCGGGGTACCGGTACTCGGAAAATTGATTCCACACCAGCAAGCTTATTTCCGGGGCCACAAGATAACTTAGATTGTTATGGGTGGAGGAGACCAATCCAATATAATAGCTTCCTGTTATCACAATAAACCCGATCACGCGGGATCAAACTGTCGATGTTCGATGCATTATCCGCCGACAAAGGAAGTCGCGGTCGTCAACGGAGTGAAGATCCTTCATCTTTCCTCCTAAAAAAAAAAATTTGGGTCTGAAATATTTTATATAAGACAATGTTTCTGTATTTGCTACTCTGCGCTGCGTTCTCTCAGCTCTTCAAATAAAGCAGGGACGCTTTCAGCTTTCTACCTATTGTAGGTAGGTAGGTACTCATTCCAAGTATACAAATTTATAAAACCTAAATGATAATCTTGCTGGTTTGTGCTTGGGGCCGAAGGAGCGCCCAGATTCATTTAAGCTCCAATATTGAATTACCAGGGGCCTATCAATTGGAATTGAGGTAACTTTACGGAGTCAAAATGCATGTAAAGCAAAAATTCTATTGACATTGTCTGCGGCCTCCATATACAGTATAGATCTAACTAAAAGAATACGCCAATGCTAGAATACATAATGTAACTCACACTATCACTATTGATTAATTGTCTAATCCAAGACGCTTCTAGTAGCACAGAATCATGACACCCAATTGGCCGTTGCGGTGTGTTTAAATCTTCTTCGTGAGGGATGGACCAGCAATTTCAATGCGCGCAGCAACTATGAAAATAGTCCCAAGAATCATAGATACAGCGGCGAATAGTTGAAGGCCCAGAAAGCTGCCTTCTCTCGTCAGGATGGCTCCTTGGATGGGAAGACTGGTAAGGACACTATGTTTGTTAAATTCATCGTAGCCTAGCGTGGTGGATAGCAAAAGTACCTGAGAGAAAGGACTACTTGAAAAGTCCCAAAGCGTTGTCCAAGATTTTTAAGCTCCCCTGATCTTGCGACACATGGCATCATCAAGGTGACGAAGCCTCCGCTGACGAAACCGAACACCAAAGAAAACACAATAAGACCAACGTGCGAAGGGTGGTAATCGAAGGGAATCCATAAGGCTAGGACCGAGATTCCCGTCATTCCAGAGACTAAGATTATTATATTGAAATACCCAAAATGATCGGCAATCCAGCCGGGAACAACTCTCCCCACTATAGAACTTGCGCTGGACGAGATCTGTCAGTACTAGAGGGTAAGTTGAGCTAGAAGATGGAGCTTACTTAATAATAGATATAAGATACAGAGCAAGGTCGGGTGAAAACCCAGAAGTCTCAACTGCCATCGTTGATAGATAATCAAACGGTGACCAAAGCCCCCACCTAGGAGATATTAGATTTTAAAAATGAGGAAGGAATAAAGGAACAAACATCACGAAGTAGGCACCAATCGTGTAAAGCGTGAACGACTTGTCTTTGAATAGAGCGAAATCAACCCATTTAGATTCTGTATCCCATTTCTTCCCCGGAAACCGCGCCTTAACTAGGAAACATGCAATAACGAGAAGTGTTCCGACGAAAAGCGCTGTATAACGAACCGCACCGTCGAACCCAACTGATTGCACGACTTTATTGACGAAGAATGGAAAAATAACGCCCCCTAGACCTGGTTAGAATGATTTCATGAATATGCGATATTTGACTTACCTAAACTACTGCCACTAACCACAATACCTACAGCTAGTCCTCGGTGATTTTTCACAAACCATTGTCCAACGCAGACAACACCAGTAGCAAAGATGCCGCCGGCCCCGAGTCCAAACCCAATTCCTTGCGCGAGAATAATTTGGTAGTATTTTGTTGCTAGACTCGTCATGCACAGAGAGAATACACAGAGTATGGAGCTGGGAATTAGCACGAATCGCGGCCCATATGTATCGAGAATACGTCCAAATAACGGACCAGGTAACCACATCAAGCACAATTGGACTGCAAAGATCCAGGAGATCGTGGACGGAGTGTAATTACTTAGTATGTGTGACTCGTAGTATAATTGAAATACTCCAATTCTATCACGTGTCAGTTTCGGCTGGATGGATGGTATAATTTGGCAAACTTACGCATTCAAGAATCCAAAGGTAGTGAACAGACACAAGGAACATCCTAGAACTACGAGCCATCCAGCAACACCTCCCTCTGGTGGAATGTCGACCTTCACATCGCCTCCCGGTACAGTATCCACCTTTTCACTGATTGGAAGTGCCTCGATGTCTTCATTCTGCTCCTCCGCCATGGTGATTTAGTATTGAGGGGTTTGCAGAAGTAAATTGAATGGCTTAAAATAAGGCAAGTGAGCAGATGCAAATTTCGGAACGCCAATGTTTCAATATTTATATATTCATATTCTTTATCTAATCTTTTGAAAAAAGCGTTAAGTCCGGGAGCGCATCCCAGACCATCTAAACTAGACCTAGTGAAGGGTACTTGTAGGGGCTATCAGTAGGATGGTACTTCCTAAGAGGTCCATAATTTCTTATTTCTCCATCCTCTGCTACCATAATATATTTCCGAAATCCGCCTCACCCGAGAGTTTCCAGTCGTTATGTCGGAAGTCTTAGTATTTAGGTCCATAATAGCTCATTGTGGTATCCGACTTGGCTCTAAACCACCTTACACGTACCCGTAACCTTGTCGGATTAATCTCCGCCCGGTCCGGGCGATCCGAATGAACTCCGGTCACGACTCATATACCACGTCCAAAGGACTTCCAAATCTATTACAAGTATTCTCTTTACGAGCTTCACGAATGATACGCCCACCAATTCTTGGTTATTGGAGAAACTTTTGTCGAAAAAGTGTACTTGCATGTCCGTCGGTATTGAGTTATGAAACAATCAGCGCAAGGCATATCAAGGAGACGCATTCGAAAGGCTTGTGAACCTTGTAGGCAAAGAAAGGTCAAATGCGACGGTGCCCATCCGTGTGCTCTATGTTCTGGATATGGCTATGAATGCGAATATACAAATCGGAGTTCAATTGCGGATTCCGAGCCACCCCGCCAGTCTCCCCCACAATTATTCCCAAGGAGAGCAGACTCCCAATCTCTTCTCTATAGCCATAATCGAGATCCATATCATCAGGTCTTCAAAACAGCTGGTAACGAGCATCCCCGGGATGGGACGCCCAAACCGAGACTCTACGTTCTTTCCGAAGATGATCGCTCAGTTGGGAACCTGAATACAAGTTTCACAAGAGTCGATAGTGCAATGGCGCTCCCTCGAAGTCTAGGCATATCGCTTTCTATGAATGAGCCACCTCGACTACAACCTTTTGCATGGAACTTAGGTAATAGATTGGAGCAAGTGCCTCCACTTCGGTCATCGCTCTTCAACTTAGTGACGATGAGAGACATTGAAGTGTTCTCTAATGTTTATTTTACCACGATCCATATTATTTTCGGATTTCTAGATCAGGTAAAGTTTGAGAGACAGGCGGCTCGGTACTGGGCATCGCAGGAAGTTGATGTAGGCTTTGAGGTCGTCTTATGTGGAGTGTTGGCATTGGGTTCTCTATATTCTCCAACCAGACAATCTTTGCATGAAGCGGAGATTTTCGAGCATGGCCGGCTAGCTCTTGACCATACGTTCGCTCATTCAGGGTCGCAACTCTCCGTAGATCAAGTTGCAGGGTGGATTTTGCGAGCACTATATCACAGAACCACAGCAAAACCTCACCTCTCTTGGGTGTCAAGTAGCATGGCAATGCACATTGCTGAATCTATCGGATTACATCAGGAGATGAGCGAAATGAAAACTACTCACAATCCACCACGATTTGTCACACCGGAGGAGGTCGAGACTCGTCGAAAGACATTTGTAATCAACCCTTTTCTTATTCTAGCTCCTTTATTTTGTTGAATCGAGACTCCCGCTTCGTCTTTCGTTTCTTTCGGTTCTTAACCTTTTTTTTCCTCAAAAAAAAGAAAAATGGTCGTACTAATAATGTATTGAAGTGGGTCGCAACATCATTAAATCGCTTCTTTGCTATGCATTATGGGCGAACCCCAGTCCAGCTTGAAAGCATTGGATGTCTTTATCCAAAGCAAACAAACGGAGTAGACATCATAGCCGATTTCGTGAGCCTCGTACGTCTTTTACCTCCTCAATCATCAAACGTTCCGTCGGTTGCAGATATCCCGAAGTTGATGGAAACGCTCGCGAAACTATTCAAAATCCGAGTTGAAGGTCTACCGCTTTTACTAATAAGAGCGGAGATATGCCTCTGCGTTTATAGAAAAGTAAGATTTGTCGGCATCACACTCGCGCCAGCGTATTTTGATATGCTCGTATCTATAATTCGTGTGGCACTGGAAGCAGCCAAAACACTGGGAGAAAAGCGCGAGCCATGGTGGGCTCTTGTCGGAGTTCCTTTCCAAGCTCTGTGTGTTCTTCTGTCAATCAATACAAGCCAGAGCTTATCACTAATACCTGAGACATTGGAGACTTTGCACACTATCACATGTATATTCAACTACCACTCATCAAGGGAAGCCCTCCAAACTGCACAGAGTCTTGTCAAGGCCTCTGAGGTTAACAAGCGAAGAGAATTGGAGTATCTGCAGCGATGTCTCAATCTGAATACCACGATTCCCGGATCGATAGGATCCCCAAATGACGGGTCTGAGCAGATGCCTGAATTTCAATCATTTGAATGGCCAAATAATATGGATTTTGGCTGGTCAAGCTTTCTTGATATGTGTAATCCAGCCGATGGATTAAGTTCAGTACCCCAGATGTAATTGAGAAGAATAATATTATCCAAACAATATGAATCTTTAATAAAAGAATGCAGTCTTTTAAGGATTTGACTTGCGCGTTAATTTGCACTGCTGTTGTGTATACTGATTCTCCATTTCACGAATGTGGCTTCAAGATCCTTATAGGGGATTTAATTGGAGTGCCCTTTAATTGAACGCCGAAAGTCTTTTAGAACATTTCCTTGAAATTATAACAAGATAATACGGAAACCAAAAGGGCAAATCATGACTCTCGGCAGACACTCAGTTTTAGAACTTTCAGCATCCTGAATCTTTGCCCGAATTTCTCGATATTGTCAGTGAAATTGGGAAATTGCCAGTAACAAAGCTGGGTCTCGATGAGTTGTAGCTCAGTCCGTCTTAATTAATCAAGGACCGTAGGGGATGCCGATTTGTTTGTGAGTACTGATATGCGAAGAATTATGGCACAAAGTTCGAGTGAAATACTGACGATCACTGTTGCTGAAATTGACTGCCTATTATGGTGCTATTTCATGACATATTTTTCTTTGCACAAAAGCAAGGAACTTGGATGGTAGTTCTCACCTCGTGTACGCAAAGAAAGAGAATGGCCAGTAGGGTGTCATCTTCTATCGGATAAACTGGTGCTGCCACAGGACATGGATAGGCATTAAAGCTGTACCTGTATCATTGATTAGTTCATTAGGCCCTTGGAATTTCAGCTCATGGCTGAGAGCTGACTGAATTCCATTGATCGCCTGGCCATAAAAGCTGTAAGAAAACTTTCTCATATCGGAACTCGCCGGCTGGTATTTACTCAGATCACCCGCTGAGACTGTCGAGACACAGTCAAAAATGAGATCACCTTGCTTCAGTGCGGCATTATGAAATGCAGGCATGTCTCAATCTTCTCATTTCCATCGATTGTTAGCCATAACGCTTCGTCAGTTCTAAAAATCCCCTGTACATGTAACTGGCACTTCATCCAGAGGATGATGTTTTAACAGTTCGACCAAGAAAGGACGTCTCTGACCCACCAAGGGTTAACAAAATTCGTGACGGATTACCAAATTAATCGAAATGCCAATGTGGGAATATATCTCGGGTAATAAAGAGCAACTCCACCCATGGGAGTACAATGAGTCAACGTCGGGGCATATGTGGGAATAACCTTACATATTGCCCCTTTGGGCTCTATGGGTGAATATAAAAAATTGATAAGGGATAGCTGGTAAATTAATAGGATTTACTAGGAAGCACTTTTTTGGGTATATAAAAGATTCTTCCCTCCCAATCTTTTTTAGCTTTAAATTTAATATAAACTATTTTTAATATATTAATTTTTATTAATTATAATTACCTTTAAGGGTTACCAACATTAATTAATAATTAATATAATTATAAATAACTAAATATATATTAAAAAAAAAAATATTTATTAAAAGCGAAAAATATATACGTTTGAAACTTTATTTAACTTATACTAAAATTAGATTTATTTTAAATTTATATATTAAAAAATATTAATAAATTTATTAAATGCTTTTTATATTTTAAATTTAAAAAATATTTAAAAAATTAAAAATTTAATTCGTTCTTCGATTTATATTTATTATATATAAAAATATTTATTTACCCAATTTTTATTATTTAACCCGTAACTTAAAAATTAAAAAAATATTTTTCAAAATTAAAAATTATTTTATTTATTAATTATACAATTTATTTCTTATATAATATATTTAATATAAGCAAACCAAGCTTTTTTAATAAAGTTGACAAAATCTTGGCTAAAAAAAAAGAAATTATTTAAATATAATTATTTAGTTAACAAAATTCTATAAAGCAAAAAATTAAACTTTAATTTTAATAAATATAAAATAAAAAAAGCAATAAATAAATAAATTTTAAAAATTTTATAGCTTTTGTTAAATATATTTAATAAAGCTAAATTTTATTTACGCTTTATTTATTTTGCTATCTTAAAATTAATTTTATTAATATTAATTAAATTTTTCAAAGCAGAACAAGCCTTCGACTTAATTATAATATTCGCAAAATTAATATTATTATTAATTTATTTAATTTTTGCAATTTTTCGTTATTTATAAAATTAATAAAAATATATAAAATTAATTATAAGCTTTTTTTTTTTGGATCGTACCGAGCTTGACGAGGCAATTGTATAATAACTTAAAATCGATATAAAAAACAAAAAATAATATAATTTTAAAAATTTTTTTAATCGTTAATTTAAATATAGCGGCAATATCGAAGCCGTGGGCCATTCCGTACAGCTTTAAAGCTAGTACGCTTCTAATAATTCGTTTGCATTTGATTAAAAATTAATAAATAATATTACATTTAAATTTGCCGTTGGCAAATATAATAATATAGCCGATTTATAAAAATAAATTTTTATTATTAATAAAAAAAGCATCGATAAAAGCAATAAATTATAAAATGCTTTAATTTAATTAAATATATTATAAATTTTTTTTTTGCATTATTAATTTATTATTGCAATTGTTTATTTAATATTTTTATATTTTTTTATTAGGGATTAATTATTTGGACAATAAATAATAAATTAAAAAATAATTTCTAACTAATAAACAATTGCAATATATACGCCTTTTGTTCGTTGGGCAATATATTAATTTTTGGATATAAAATTTTTACGTATAATATTTTTAATGTTAATAATATTTAAAAATTATTTATAATTAATAAGCTTAAGATTATTATATTAACGTTTTTAATTAAACGAGATATAATTAATATATAATGCAATAAATTTTTTATTAAATTTAAAAAAATAATTAATTATTAGCATTTTTCGATCCTTGGCCTAAAACTTTAATTTGCTTTATTTCGAGGCCGCAAAAATAATATTATTAATAAAAAAAATATTATCGATTTAAAGTTTAACAAAATTAAATTCGAAATTATTAATATAAAACAAGCATAAATTATAAATAAATTAAATTATTTATAGCTTATTTACGTAATGCTAATAATAAATCTTAAACTAATAATTATTAATTTTTAATATATTATAAAAAAGCTTAATTATTTTAAAAATTATTTTATTTACAAGTTTTAGTTTTTTGGGCGAACGAACGTAAAAGTTATAATTTAGCTTTATTATTAATTAAATATAAGCTTATAATATATTTTATAAATAAAAATTATAGCTTATAAAAAAAAGCATTAAAATAATTAATAAAATAAGCTTTTAATTAATATATTAAATAATAAATAATTAAATTAAAATAAGCTTTTTGCTATTATTATTATATATTTATATAATTAATTGCAATTTTTCAAAAGCTAAGCTAATATTAGCATGCTTAACTTTATTAACAAAGCAAAAATTAAAAATTTAAATATTAAAAAAAATGTTATCAAAAAAAACTAGCTTAAAAACGCTTTTTTCGAAAAATTTATTAAGTTTTTTTTGCCGAAAAATAAAATATTAATTTTTTATTAATAGCGATTCGATAAGCAATTTTAATAACGATTTTAATAATGATTTTGGTAGCAATTTTGGTGGCAAAATTAAATTGTTTTTTTAAATAAATTAAAATATTAATTAATAATACTAATATAGCATTATTGCAAAATTGCTTTCGTCGTCGCAATAATAATATAATTAATTTAATTGGTTTAGCCGCAAAATTTTAGATTAATAATTTTTTTGCCGGGGTATTAATTAATAAAAAAGCAAATTAAAAAAAAAAATTATTAATAATTAAAAAATTTTTTTGTTTTATAAAAATAATTTAATTATAATATTACAAAAATCGATAAATTTATTTAGCATTTTTATTTTGCAAATTTTATTATCGAGCGCTATAAGCTTAAATAATTTAATTTAATTGCCGATTTGTTTTGCATTGTTTTTTTTTTTATATAAATATATTAAAGTTTAGCGATAAATTATAAATAACCGTAATAATTAATTTATTTTTTTAATTAAAAGCTTTTTAAAATTATCGCTATATTTAAAAATTATATATTTTATTTATAACTTTTTTTAATCGCAGCAAAACATTAAATAATAATTAAAGCTAAAATATTAAGTTATAATATATATAAATAAATATTAAAAATAAAAAGCGTAAATATAAATTTATTTGGTTTTATTATATTATTTATAATTTTAAAAGCTATTTGCAACATTATATTTTTATTAAAATTTAAAAGCTTTTTAAAAATAATTTAATAAGCTTGGCATATAATAATATAATAGCGCTTAATTTTTTTAATTAATTAATATGCTTCGACGGGTACGGCTTTAATCGAAATTTTTATTATAACGGCGAAATATTTAAAATCCTTACTAATAAAGCTTTTTTTCGTATTATAAATAATAAAGTTAAATAATTTAAAATAAATATTAATTTAATATATACAAAAATTATTTTATATATATTTGGCTAAAATATTTTTAAGCTATTTGCTAGCTTGGAAACTAATTAATTCGTTGATAATATATAAAATAAATTTATTATTAATATAAAAAATATTAATAAATATAAAATAATTAAAATTAATATTGTTTTTAATTATAAATCTAAATTTATTTAGTAATTTTTTATATTTTTAATAATAAATATAATATTTGGTTAAGTGCTATAATGCTTAAATATCGACGTTATAGCCAGATCGCTTTAGAACGTATCTAAGCTTTTTAATTAATAAATAGCTAAAGCATTAATATAATTAACGTAATTTGATTTTTATTAAAAAACAAAATTTATTTATTAAAAAATTATATTAACAAATTGGGCCGTTATAAAATATATTTGATTATAAAATGCTATATTTATAAAATATATTTAATAAAAGTTTTTTATTTTTATAAAACATATTTAATAAAAGTTTTTTATTTTTATAAAATATATTTTTTAAAAATAGCTTATCGTTTTTATTAAACGTATTTCTTAAAAATTTAAATAAATTATTTTAAATTAAAAATGCGTAATCGAATCGGCGAAAAGTTAAAACATTTTTAAATAACGTAATTAAAATATTTTTAATATTATTATAATAAATTCCAAATCGATTTATATTTGCTAAACAAAATAAAAATGGAATATTTATATTAATTATATAAAATTTAATTAATTCGATAAATATAAAAACGCAAATAAAATTAATAAAATTAGTAACGCCTATGCCAAATTATATTTTAATATTATTTTAAATACTAAAATTAAATATAATATTAGAATTAATTTTTTAATACGCAAAATATTAATTATATTTAATAATCAATTTTATAAAAGCGCCGATATTAATTATAATATTAAAAAAAATATAAATAATATATTTGCTTTTGTTAGTATTTATAGCATATATAAAAAGATTTATATTTTTATATATAATCTAACGGAACTTTTTATTTAATAAGCTAAGCTTAAAAAATATTATAAGCAAAAATATAAAAGGATTATATTTAATAAAATAATATTAAAAAGCACGATCGACGAAAAAATTAATAATATAAATAATTTATTTTAAAATAAAAAAATTGAATAAGATTATAAAATTAAACGTTTGCTTGGGAACAAAATCTTTAAAAGCGTTTTCGTTATCGGAAATATTAATAAAAAAAAATTTTAAAAATATCGAAATCCGCTTTATTTTAATTTTTTTTTTTTTTTGAATTTGCTTTTATAATCGATAAAATATTAACGAAAGCTTTTATTAAAGCGTTTGTTATATTTGGTATCAAAGCGATTGCTAAATTTTTTTTTTAAACGTAGCTTTTTGTTTTTTTTTCGTTTTTTTTTTTTTTAATTATTTTATTTTGCTTTAATTTTTTTTGTTTTGCTTTGCTTTATTATTTTTTTAAATTAAAATAATTATTTATTTTAATTTTATATAAATATTGTTAATTTTTTAGCTAACGATTTATAAATATATATTGCGAAAAAATAATTAGCGAAGCAAGCATTTTTAATTGCCCGAGTTAGGGCAGCGAAAAAAACAAAAATAAATAATATATTAAATATTGCGAAAAATAATTTATTAAACAAAAAAATTAATAATAAAAAAAAATATAAATTTTAAATATAAAAAAAAATAATAAAAATAATTCGGATTTTTTAAATTAATAAGGATTTGTTAATTTTTAATAAATTGATCGTTAATTTTTTTTGCCAACCCGCTTATTATAAAATTATTAATATTTAAGAAATTAAAGTTGGAAATTAGCTAACTTTTTAAATCCAACAAATAATCGGCGTTTTTTAATATATTCATTTTGGGCGTAAAATCTCGCAATATTTTTTATATTAAATATATTAAAAAATTATTAAAATATTTTTAATAAATATATTAAAATTAATTTATTTCGGCGGCGAACCGCTGCTATTTTTATTATGCAAAAAATAGCATATATAAACCGGTAAAACTTTATTAATAAATTATTAAAATATTTAATTAATATTTATAAGGTTTTTTCCAAGCTTTATAATAAAGCTAAATATATTATAAATATAGCAGCAAAATATAATGCGAATTATTATAAATTTTTAATTTATTTGCGCCTAGCTTATATTTCTTTTAATCTTGCTTTTAAAAGCTTAAATTATAATAAAAAGAAATTTATTACGAAATTTAAATAAGTTAAAGCTTAATTAGGATTTAATTAATTTATCGCTAACTTGATTTTTAGGAATTAATCTTAGATATTTATTAAAAAGGCAATTGCCAATAGTACCAATTTAATTTTTAATAAATTAAGCGGTTTTCGTAAAGCAGCTAATAAATAATTTAAAAATTTAATTAAAATTAAAAATATATTAAATTAATTTTTTCGAAATATTTAATAATTGCAAAAAATTATAATTTATAATTTTTAATATGCATTTTTAATAAATTAATTAAAACTAAGTTAGGGTTTCGTTAATTAATTGTTAATTAANTAAATTTAAAATTTTTTTTAATAANNNTNAANTTTTTTATATAAAATTTAAAAGCTTTTTTTGCTTAAAATATTAAAAATAATCTTTTTTTTTAATAAAAACTTAATAATANAATTTTAAGCTNNTTTACGCCATATAGCTATTTCGCAATANNATCTNNANNATATTGCGGGTTANGCTTTGCANANTAATATAAAAAAANTAATTAAAAANAATATTATTAAAAANAAAATAAATTTAAATATTTNAAAAAATTAAAATTAATAATTNGAAAANNAATAATTAAAAATTTNTTAAANNTANGCTTATANTTTTTTNNAATAAAATTAATTTTATTTTAGGTTTTTTGCTTTTTTNTAGCTTTATTTATAATTATATTTTTATTANAATTTTNNTAATTAAATTTTTTAATTAAACGTTTNNAATTATTTANNTAATTAATTATTAATTATTCGTCGTCGGCCGGGAAATATTTAATTTATTAAATTAATTATTTTTTTTAATTTTTTCNAGTTTTTTTAATAAATATTTATTTTATTTTATATTTTTTATTATTTTTTGCTAAGTTGAATTAATATATTATTAATAAATTGCTTTTTTTTTCGTTAATAGAATTTTAATAAAAATATATGAAAAATATTATAAAGTTTATATTGGTAGTCATATTAGCTAATCTTACATATAATCCCGTATAGTTGGCCTAATTTATAAAGTTTGGCTAATTATCGAAATCGCTTAAAAAGCGATAACGTGCGATAATATTTTGCCTATATCTTTCGCCCCGCTTTTATTTAGATTATTTCTAATATAAGATTATTTAACCGACGTAAAAAGCATATTATAATAGCAAGCTATGCCTTGCGTCGAAAGCATAATTAATTCTATGGCTCCGATACTAATTAGTTAACGAATAAATCAAAATATCGGACGCGAAAAAAAAAATTAAAAGCAATCGAGCCATCGTAATATTTTTAACCAAATCTAGTACCCGGCGCGACCATCTTGGTTTGTTGCGAATAGCTTTAGAAAATATGGATTTAACCGGGCCTGGCACCCGGCGTGACTGCTTTATTATTATTAGCCTTTGCTAAAAATCCAACTTTTCAAAATTAACCTAGTTCTTAAAAAGTTTATGTCAACAATACAACGAAATACGCGTTGAACCCGAACGCGTTATTTTATTTTTTTTATATTTTTGTTTATTTTTATATTTTTTTCTATATTTCTTTTAATTCCTTTTTTTTTTATCCATTCGTTAAGTACTTACTTTTGCATTTTCCGAACCCCCGCATACCCCCTGCATATATATTCTTTTTTTTTAAGCTTCGACCTTAAACATAGCGCGAAGCAATCAAGGCGAACCTAGTTGGAATGCCTTTAACCTTTCCGAAATAACTAAGAAAAAAAAAAGAAAAATTGGAAATCGATCTTATTATAGCAACCTTCGCAAATATTAAACAATTTATCAAAGTTAAAAAGAAGCTTTACGAGCTAGACAATTATATCGATGCAGACCTATGGGAAATGTTTATAACCCAATTTTGCAACTTTATAGCTAACGATTTCGAAAAGGCTTTACAATATATTCTATTTAGTTTACAAATGTTCCTTCGACAGCGTGGCGTCTGGGTTTTTTACGACAAGCGTACCAGACTGCCCGAATCTCTTGCTGCGACTATTTAAAAGAAAAGCCCTATAATATAAATAAACGAAAAGATTGCGAATTATATCCGTACGAAAGGCCATTTCAATTCGCAAGCAATTGCGTACCGCTTAACTGGCGGATCGATTGTACCAATCCGTACCCCCTTCTTTTCGATTCCTTTTGTAGCGACCCTATCGACACCTGTACTGCCATCCCCTTCAGCTCCGACCCAAGCTGCACATATGTCTCCTACATAGACGAATTCCGGCTTTATATCTCCCTAGCAGCCAACTGTACCCTTTCCAGCACCTGTTCCTGCTGCTGTACCCTTCTCTCGTATATAAGACGCGCTTCCGATCCAGAACGAAGCACCCAACCCATACGTCAAGGAGCTTGGAGCTTTAACCAAACTATATATCGAGGAAAACAAATATAACGGAGATATCGGCGGTCTTACTTTTAAGCTAACTATATTTTATGATCTTTGCCGTAAGGCAGGTGTTTTACCCGCTGCCAGAGCTATGGCGTTCTCTACTATGCTCAAGGGCCGTGCCTTAGACTATTACTATAGCAATAGTACTATAGCTAGCCTTACCTTCGAGCAAATATGTGAAAAGATTCGATATAACTTTGAAGAAGAAGAATACCAACGTCGTACCCTCGACAAGTAGAACAAGACCACTTTACCTTCTATTATATCGCAGAACGACGGTAAGACGACAGACGAATATCTCGAATTGCTCCTAGACGAGCTTCGCACCCTTTAATATGGTTTACCCCCCGAACTTCGAACCGACCGATTTATCCACAATAAGATTATAACGGCATGTCGTCCAGTTAACGTATGCTCATATGCTTGCTATAAGCCCGCTCCGACGCTTGCAGGCCTCATTGATGACCTCCGTACCTCTATATCGACCCATAAGGCTGTACATGAACCTTCTACCTCTAGTACCTTCTTTGTCGATCGTCGTTTTCACAAAGCCAAGCAGAAATATAATAGACGACCCTCGACCGATACCCAGTCTGACGACGCTAAGAGATGCTTTGTTTGCAAAGAAAAAGATTGCATTTCNTANAACNATACAGAGAAAGAACNTGAGNAAGCAAAAGCTGCGTTCAAGAAAAGACTCGGCAATCGCTTCGGTACCAAGTATAGCAAACGCTTTGATAAAAGCTTTCGTCAGTACCTCGTCGACTATGAAGGCGAACTCGAGGAGAAAGAGGATCAAGATNAGGCGGACCTCGATACTTTTGAAGCCCTTCTTATTAATACCTCCGACGACGAAGACGCTTCTAAAGATCCTGTCCCCAAGCAAACGTCTAACTTCATGACCTCGTTCGGNCCTCTTACCCCAGAACAAGCCGTCTATGCTACCAACCTCCTCGTCGATCGTGCCTTTCAATACTACCTTACCGGACATGACCCCCCTGTACTCTCGCCTACAGTATTTTTCAAGCCCGGCTTGTTAAATGGAAAGTTCCGTCAGGTCACGTGTGAAGATGCAGATCCCTTCACATATGCTGCGAATGCCAGCAAGAGCAGATATACTGCCCATACCTTCTTTGGTATCATGATTGATACCGGCGCTTCTATGAAATCGACCGTCGGGTATAATCAATACCTTGCGTACCAGAAAATCGATCCTGATATCGTACTCGATCTTAGCACTCAAGGCAGTGTTAAAGTACAATTCGGCATAGGCGCTACCGACTCTATCGGCTCTATTTGCGTCCCTACACCTATCGGATTAGTCGAATTCCATGTAGTCGACGTGGATACCCCATTCTTACTTTGCCTAGCAGATATGGATCGACTCGGAATTTATTATAATAATATTAAGAACGTTCTAGTTACGTCATCTGGAGATGTTCCGACTCTTCGCCGATTCGGTCACGCATTCTTAATTTGGGATGACTCATTCGAACCCTTGAGGAACACGTTCAATAAGAACGACGAGCTACCCTTGAGGAACACGTTCCATAAGAATAAGGAGCCCTTGTCGAATATGTTCCATAAGAATAAGGAGCCCTTATCGAATATATTCCACAAGCATAGCACCCCACAGTCGAATATATTCCACAACGGTCCAATTCGTCGATACGACCCTTTAACAGACGAATTCTGCTTCTTGACAGAGACTGAACTACGTCAATTGCACCGACGCTTCGGCCACCCATCGATCGAGAGGCTTAGACGCGTTCTGGAACGATCTGGCCATGACGTCGATACCCAAGCACTACAGCACTTGACCAAGTACTGCGCCCATTGCCAAAAACATGGAAAATCGCCAGGCAGATTCAGATTCGCAATCAAGGACGATATCGACTTCAATTATTCTATACTCGTCGATATTTTCTATATTGACAATAAACCCGTTCTACATATCGTCGACGAATCGACTGGTTTCCAAGCTGGCAGATGGCTTAAAGATATTTCAGCCAAACACGTGTGGGACAATCTCCGCGCGTGTTGGATCGATACCTATCTTGGACCACCCGATCTTATTACCTATGACGCCGGAAAAAGCTTTATCAGCAAGGATTTTAAACATCTCGCCGCTATGATGGGAATTTCGACCAAAGCCGTACCCGTCGAAGCACATTGGTCAATTGGGAAAGTTGAGCGCTACCATGCTGTTATACGCCGAGCCTATCAGATCATTTCTGAAGAGCTTCCAGATCTCGATAAGGATATGGCGTTGCAAATGGCTTTTAAAGCCGTAAACGACACAGCAGGACCGAATGGACTTGTACCTACGCTCCTCGTCTTCGGTGCCTACCTACGCATGTCACAACTCGATGCCCCAGCCCCAACTATTGCCCAACGCTCTGCTGCGACCAAGAAGGCAATGGACGAAGTACGCAACCTCCGAGCACAACGACAGCTCCAGGAGGCTCTTAGTCAGAGAAATGGACCGATTACCACGGCCATCCACGATTTACCGCTGAACTCTGACGTACTCGTGTGGAGAGAAGGCAATGCAGGACAGGCCGGCAATTGGACCGGACTATTCAAGCTTATGGCGCTCGACGGTGAAACTTGCAAAGTAAAGATGCCGAGTGGACCTACCGACTTCCGTAGTACTGTAGTCAAACCATTTCTACAGGACAAGGAAGATTCTCAATCACCGACGGCCCCTCCCCCAGCTGCCCCTTCATCAACCAATGCCCCGGCAGAAGGATCACCAACCCGAGATCCTGCGGCCGAATCAGTTGAACCAACTGTACCACTACCGCGACGACGAGGACGACCTCGCAATAATGCTGTACCAGCATTACTGGCCGATATTTCGATCTATCTGGAGGACGATCTGACCTTGCCACCAGAATCGCCATCGAAATCGCCTACCGAGTCGCCATTGACCAAAGGTCAATACTTTGCCTCTCGACAGAAGGAACTCAATGGACTCCTTGAGAAAGGCGTTTTTAAGCTAGTCCCTCTTGACGACGTCCCTCTTGGTACTCGGATCTTCAACTCCCGCTTTGTCGACGAAGTCAAGCATGCCGGTACTAGCTCCGCTTTCGAGAAATCGCGATTGGTTGTACAAGCATACAACGATGACGGTAAAAAGCTTGTTCTGACCCAATCACCTACNATTCAACGTGTCAGTCAGAGACTCATTCTATCGATTGCCTCGATGCTTCTTCCTACAGGCCATAATCTTTACCTACGGGATATATNACAAGCCTACGTTCAGTCGACGACAGAGCTGAACCGTGACTTTTACGTCCGTCCGCCCAAGGAGCTAGAGCTCGCAAATGGAACGATTCTTAAGGTGATCAAGCCCCTTTATGGTGTACCGGAAGCCGGTAACCATTGGTTCAAGACCTATCACCAGCATNACGTAGACGAGCTACAGATGACTCAGTCTACCTACGACCCATGCTTGCTCTANACCAATAGCCTCGGATTCGGTCTCGTTGGACTTCAGACCGACGATACTCTCTTTATTGGCGATATCACTTTTGCGGCCTCGGAGCAAAGCAAATTAAAGTTCCAGGCCAAGGACCGAGAAATGCTGACGACCGACNACCCTCTCAAGTTCAATNGAGGGCTTATTGCACTGCACGCCAACTATATCTCGTTCAATCAAGAACGTCAATGCAATGGCCTCAAGCCNATTGATCACAAACAACCCTTGGATATTACCAGCACCAGAGGTGTCACGCGTAAGAGCCTTACGCCCAAGGACCAATATGTTGCCCAACGAGCAAAGGGCGCATATATTGCAACCGTTTGTCANCCAGAAGCTGCTTTTGATTTATCGTTTGCTGCCCAGGTGACTAATCCCCAGCAAGAAGATGCAAAAGCATTGAACAAACGATTGCAATGGCAAATCGACAACGCAAAGAGAGGTCTACAATACGTTCAGCTAGATCGAAGCACTTTGCAACTTATCGCTTTCACCGACGCCTCCTTCGCCAACAATAAGGACTTGTCCTCACAGATCGGCTACGTCATNGTACTTGCCGACGGCGAATCCAAGTGCAACATCATCCATTGGTCCTCGATCAAGTGCAAACGAGTCACCAGAAGCGTACTAGCCTCAGAGCTGTACGGAATGGCCCACGGCTTCGATATTGCCGCTGCACTCAAGTCGACGATCGAGANGACCCTCGGAATTACGTTACCTCTCGTCCTCTGTACCGATTCCAAGTCATTGTACGATTGCCTCGTCAAGCTCGGTACGACCCAAGAGAAGAGGCTTATGATCGATCTTATGTGCCTCCGCCAATCCTACGAACGACGAGAGATTGCAGAAATCAAGTGGATCGATGGTGATACCAACCCCGCGGATGCTATGACCAAGTCGAAGGCTTGTCCTGCTTTGAAGGACTTGATTGATACCAATAGAATNAATCTCAAGGTGGCAGAGTGGGTAGAGCGTGGAGAGAAGAAAGGAGGGATTTAGCCTTGTCGAACACGTTCGACAAGAGCTACAGGATTTTTGGGGTTCATTCGTTTATTTGCTTATTTCTTTATTGTNNTNTTGGCAGCTTGTCGAACACGTTCGACAAGACCCTTNTGATTCGGTCGATCGGACCAATCAGAGTGAGCCTAGCCATCTTTGTATTCTAGTACTGCCAGTGTTGGTAGTCATATTAGCTAGTCTNACGTGTGATCCCGTATNGTTGGCCTAACTTATAAGGTTCGGCTAATNATCGGGATCGCTTGGGAGGCGGTGNCGTGCGGCAATATCTTGCNTATATCTNTCGCCCCGNTCCCACTTAGATTACTTCNAATACAAGATTATCCAACCGACGTAAAGAGCATATTGCAATAGCAAGCTGTGCCCCGCGTCGAAAGCATAATCAACCCCGTGGCTCCGANANTNTNATAACTANTTNAANNNAA